>VWYI01003925.1:2824-16041 GCA_013399455.1 Anthoscopus minutus
CACCAGTGTGGTGAGATAGAGCTCATCCCACAATCTGAAAAGTATTGGTCCCGATTTGGAGTTGTATTTTGTCAAAACTCTATAAAGTCATGATATAAGATTTTAACAAAATGTTCTAATTTCCATGTCACAAACCTAGGACAGAGGATTTTTATAGAAAAAAATAGCTCATATTCAGATCAGTAGTTTTGATACGCAATGAGATGTTATTGGTATTGTTAAATCCTTATCACTGAATAGAGTGGAAGGAACATAATTTCCGAAGAATGGGATATTTATTCATTTTCCATCTTTAATACAGAGGATCTGTGTCTCACAGAAAGAACCACACATCTCTGTCTGGTTGTTTTTTGTTTTATTTTTTTCAGATGTAAACCTTTAAGTATCTATTTATGAGATCCTTCATAGCTTTTAGTCCTAGAGAGCTGACTAGTTACTATGTGTTAATTCATGGTTAATTTATCAGTTCCTGAAAGCTGACTGGAGCTTCCACACCATAACATGCCAGTGTATAGAAAAATTGTTTTAGTCCTCAGCATTCTGGAAATTTGTGTTGTGAATTTCACACTATTTATTTTAGTCCTTTTCTTTCAGGCATTCCAACATACTTACCTTAGAACATTTATCTTTGATGTATTAGAGAAAAATCTTATGACAGGTGAATACTCTACAAGCGCCAAGAAAGATGACAGAATTTAACAAGAACTACTCCTATACTTAACCCAGACTACCTTATAGCACAATATAGCAAAACTCTTTTAATATCATCTCTTCCTCTCTCCCCTGGTGTCAACTTCTTATCTTTATTTGATTATCTCAGTCTAGTATTTATATATCCTCCTTCCAGAAAGCAAGGTAATAAGGAGGACCCTGGGATTTTCATCCTTACTCTGCTTTTGTGAAACCACACCTGGAGCACTGCATCCAACTCTAGCAATCACAGAAAGACAGTGACTTAAGAAAACAGGTCCAGGAGGAGGGTCATGAAAATGGTCAGAGGATAGGAACACCTGGTCTGTGAAGACAGGCTGAGGCAACTGGGACTGTTAAGCACAGAGAAGACTGCATAGAGACCATATTGTGGCCTTTCAGTACCTGAAAGAAGCTTGAAAGAAAGATGAAGACAGTCATTTTACTAAGGCCATTAATAAATAAGTCTGTTGTGGGTACTCCATGATTGGAAATGGTCAAGACCAGGCTGGATTGTGTTTTGAACAATCTGATCTAGTGGAAGGCATCTATGCCCATGGCAGGAGGGCTGGAACCAGATGACCTCTAAAGGTTCCTTCCAACCAAAACCATTCTATGGTTCCATGATTCTATGTTTTCTTTTCCTCTTTTCATCATGCAATAGATATTATACCAGGTTGCCTTTTCACAAAAGTATTAAGCCATTATAATGTATATATATAAGAAAATTTTCCCTCAAGGCTTTCTAGTTATTCAAGCTGCTTAAGAGGCATAAAGAGTTTGTGAGGGAAAAATAAAACATACCCAAAAATTTATCATTATTCAACTCAGAAAATTTATCTTGAAGTATGGAAGGTATTTTTTGCTTTTTAACTGTTCATGCATTTTATGTTTGTAATTGAAATCAAACAATAACAACAAAAACCACTAAAAATCCTATCTGAGAGCAAATAAACACATAAGAAATAAAGAAACACAAAATTAAAATTATGCAGAATCGCTTCCTTTTTTTCTTTCTTTCTTACTTTCTTATGTTAATTTTGCCTTCCTCTTTACAAATATGAAAGATCAAATACAATATTCAATATTACCATCACTAACTTAACATGATATGTAGGAAAGTCTTCAGCTTTCTAGATAAGCCTTATAAACAAAATTCAAGTAAAAATCAGAACAAGCTGTACAGTTGGACGATTTCTTCCCTTTTCTGTATTTGGAAATTAAAAAGTGATTCCTGCTCAATGACCATGAACTGCTAGGTTCAGAAGAGAACCTCAGTATTTGCATTCAGGTACTGCATTGAAGGCATCTGCCCATAGGTCAGACTTGGATAAGCATGTTCTGAAGTAGAATGAGAAATCACAGTGTTTTCTACTGCCAAAATTGCAGAATTTGGTGACCTTTTAAAGGTACCTAATCCTCTCTAGATCCTATGGAGAAGAACTTAAAGACATCTAGTGCTGGGACTTACATTCCAACAAGAGACCAGGAGCATAAAATTTAGAAGCTATGGCCCCTTATATGAAGATAATGATCCTCTGTTAGATTTAAGTGTGGAAAAAATCTATAAGGTCAAACCATAAAATGCACACTAATTTTTGGGCTATTTTTGCCATAACTGTGAAAATTACTATTTTCATCCTCTATGCTTTTTTAAAATCTATGTACTAGTAATAAAATTCAGTTCTTGTAATGGAGGAAACAGTAGGGAAGAACTAGAAAATATCCATATATTACTGGAATTATAATTATTTTACAACATGCCTGGAGAATTCTAAATGGCTCCTCTTTTGTGATAAACAGTGAAGGCAAGCCTGAGTCCTCAGAGTAAAAGAAGAAATGAAGATAAGGGGCACAAATAGTTCTGATTATTTTCTTTAGGATTTGTTGAAGTCTTTTTCTGCCAGAAGTCCTAAAAATTATTTAATTGTTAAAAATTTTCTTTTATTTATTTCTCAGTGTTCACTTGGAACTATTTTTCTGTACACATATCCTGCGACTAAATCTTCACCAAAACCTCAAGCATCTCTGTCAACATAGTGACGAGCATAAATAATAATGTATGCCTGAGAAGCACTTATTAATGCTTTGAGGATATTCTAGATCTTTAGCAAGTTAATAAATTCACAATGTTTCTTTATATGGTGTAACATATTAAGGGACACAAATATGCTTTTATCATCAAGGATTGTTCAATCATAGTCTCAAGTCCACCTTCACTGATCACAGCATTATTGTCACTGTTACTTTTTAATTAATTTGTTTCTGTTCTTTACCTTGGTAACCAGAAAAATAGTCTCTTGCCACAAGCTGTCTGTAGTGACTGAAACAAACTAGCGTGCTTAGATAATCTTAGACAATCTCAAAAACTATAATAAATGTATACATACTGCTTTTGTCAGGCTTTTTGCCTTAACACTCCCAAACCATGGTGCTTTTAGCCATCTGTCCACATAAACATGTGGAAACTCTATATTAGGCTTCCAGGTTTGTCACTTTTTATGTAATTTTACATATCAAGGACACTGCTGGTTGGGTTGAAGCTAAGCTTGTCTGTAAAAATGAGGCTCATGGGCACAATTCCATTTTACAAAACTCTGCTCAAGACCTCAATTAGTGTTGAATAAACAGCTATAATAGAAATTCAAATTACAACAAACAAGTTCTGTTCACATCAGCCTAAAGCAATCAGATCATTTGGGCTTTTAGCCATACTCTTAGCTCCTGCTGGCTGTTTAGGCCAGGATTCCAGCTCCAGCAAGAGAGCAGGAGCTCCATGCTCCTGCTGTCATCCACCCTGGGAAGGATGGCTCACAGGACCAATGTGACAGTAGTTGATGTCAGTCACCTTGACTTTTGATACACTGTATGGCTAACTCCACATTCCGAGGGATTTGACAAATATTACAATGTCAGGGGCTTTGAGGAGTTTCCTGATGCTGTTTACAGTATGTTAGAGGAGGCAGATGTTAGCACTGCCCTATGTCACGACTTCTGTCTATCCATGTCTTGATGTCAGTTTATTTCTGCCTGAAATATTTCAGCACATTCTCATTATCTTCTCACAAACAGAGGGCCTGGTTCTGAAAGCTGCCGAGTGCCCTCAGTTTCTAAAGTTCAGTTTCAGTCAAGTTCAGAATACACTAAACTTCTCTAGGATATCTGGATTCAGCTGCCAGTGCAATTCTCTATCCATAATGACATATGTTGACAGATGCCATAATTTTGATTAGGAAATCCTTGCCTGATGACACTATTCAACAGATATGCTGACAATGTACAGAAGATTTTACAGACATATTAATTCAAAATACTGGATCCAGTAAACAAATAAAATAGATCATTCAGCTGTTCTGAAGTTTATGCAAAAGGCTCAGGTAATGTGTTGTGTGCTTTGAAATTAAATGGATATCTGCACTGTTTTCAAGTCTGATCCTGTTAATTCTGGACAATAATTCTTTACAGCTAAATAATGAAACTGTGTTAACTAAAAGCAGAGCCCAGCCTCTCAGCCCCCTCACTGAGTTTCATCTTACATCATTGAATGAATTTATAAAAATTCTTCTACTAAAACAGCAAATATAGCCATACTAGCATCCTTTGTAGGCAAAGAGGTACTTTAAAAACTCTGTGTTACAATGAAGGTAAAACTTATTCCAAATTTTGTTGTAGAACAATAGAATAAATTAGGGTTTCCCATTATATGTTAGGAAACCTATGTATATTTTCTTCTGTGAATGCTTGTTTTTCACATTTTAACAACTAAGATTAAAAGTCTACCTACTTGGTCTTCTAGTATTCAGTTGAGAGTGATCATTAAAGGAAGGAAAAACAATTTTTATTTCATTTCACACAATATCAGTATCTGAACAACATAAAAATGTCAACTGTTTTGCATAAGAAGTTTCAACTGAACTACTGTGGAATTTTAAGATTTTTGTTAAAGTATAGAAAGCAATGAAACTTACAAATCTTGGTAAAATCTAAATACAGTTCTAAACTATAGCATCTTTAATTATATCTGCTAAGTCTTAGCTGTTTTAAAAACCAAAGGCTGAATTACTTAAAATAAGGGACAGAAACCTATCTAGCTTTGGCTCACCTGAAAAAAAACTCCCCCAACGAAAAAACCATTCCAAATATTGTTATTATTATTGTTTTTATTGTTGTTGTTGTAGTATTTATTTCATCTCAGTTGCATAGTATCTGTACTTGAACCCTTTCTAAATGTCATTATTAGAATTCTTTTGCATAGGCTAGTAGTCTGAATCTTCTCCTTCATGACAAAACCTAAACCATTATTTCTCTCAGTGAGATTTCTGGTAATACCAGAATTGAAGAATAAATAATGCTTAGCATCTGCAAAAGTGCCACAAAATGAGATCAAGAATGGAAATTTTTTAAATATAGCATCACTATCAAGTAAAGATAGTTAATTTTCATCTTTCTAAAAGAAAATGCTCTATAATGGAATGAATAACTCCTTTACTGTAGGCAGAACCTTTTGGTTTATGAAGCTGCATACAAGAACTGCCTTACTGTTTTGATGTTTAGAAGACAAGATATGCTGAAATATGGTTCACTGTTGATGTGAATGTTTTTCTGACAAAGAATCATAGAATGTCATGAGTTGGAAGTGACCTGCAAGGATCAAGTCCATCTACAGACCCAGCACTGGACAACCCCAAAAATCACACCAGTGATGGCGTGCCAGTGGCAGGACACGATGAGGACACAGAAGAGCTTTGCCTAATGCTCTAAAATTTAAGTAATGATTCTTCTGTAAGATGAATGCACGTAGCAGGTTTTTTCCCTTATACTCTGTTTAAAAAAAGCAAGTATATTACTAGGATTTCAGAGTAAACTTGGAGGCAAAAAACCCACACTGGAGGTTTGAAGGAATAGTACAGTAACATTAAGTTTTCTACATGAAATAAATGTGAAAAAGTTTTCACTTTTTTTTAATTATTCTGTAACTTAAACAATTAACATTTAGCCTACTGGCATTCAGCTTTACTTTTTATTTCTGCTTCTATTATCTAATAGGTTATGTTTTTTAAAGAACATAGTTGATATCTATTTTAATTAAGACTTTAACATCCATGTTTCGATTTGAAGGCAGCTTTGTTAATCTGAAATTTTTGGGCTTTATTTTGGTAAAGTGATAGCAAATATTTCCAAGGAATGTTTTACACCCTCCTGTTATTTTGGTATTTTCTTCATGGTCAATTTACTGTAGAGTTCATTGTCTGCATCACAGTAGAACTAAACTATCCATTTTCATTCTGTCCTATTACTCTGCTTGTCTAAAACAGCAGAAAAGATGGCTCCCATGACTTGTTTTTCTGCCTACAGAAGAAAACTTGGGAAACATGAAACTCCTCTTAGAAGAAGATATATTTTGCAATTTTCCCAAGCCAGGAACACAGATTACAATTCTGGAGAACAAAAGAACGGCTTGTCCTGATGTGAAGAATTTTTTTCTTGCCTGCGAAAAGCAGTGGGGATGCAAAGCCCAGCGTTCAAGAGGGGCACACTTGCCTTGAACAGCACAAGACTGCAGTGTCATGCACAGATGGTAGGGTGATGCTACCTTCCAAAGGCAGTCTCCGGCAGAGAGCTGCTCAGCCAGGCAGCAAACACTCCACACGCACCCAGCACACTCAGCTCACAGCAGGGGAATCACGAAAGAGGCCTTTAGTACAGCTCTCCAGAAGAAACTTATTAGCTGCCTCTAGGGAAAACCAGAGACCAAAACCAGGCAGCAAAGGAGGATCCAGGATTATATATGGGTTCCAGCGGGCAGATCAGAGGGTTAAGGTCCAATAGGGATAAAGGAAAGTGGTGCATAGGCGGGGTTAGGGAGAACCAATGGGATAACAGGGGCAGAGGATTGCACAAAACTGGGGCCAATAGGGAAAGGGAAGGAAAAACTTTCTAGGGGAAAGACATAAAAGGTAAAAAGGGGGGGATAGATAACAGGCCAACTGACTATACCAAACTGGGTTACATTGAAGTGGTTGTGCAAAGAACTATGGGGGAAGACCCCTTCCTTATATTCTTACATGGGGGAAAGCCTTTTCTTTATTATACCATGGAGGCTTCCTTCCACATCATTATTGCCCTTGACTCCAGAGCCTAAACGTAAGGCTTTGGAGATCAGGATGTGGTTTATTTAGCTGAGAGGCTGGGGGACACTCAGTACAGTTGCCTGCCAGCTAAGTGACTCTGATCCCAAATATGTTGAAGTTCATACTGTGATATAGTGAAATGTGAATACAATAGATTTCTGATATGGGAAGTCATTATAAAGAAAATAAATGCAAGCAATACAGGAATAAGATCACACAGAAAATGTAACTCATTTTTAGTAGTGTCAATCTCTTCTTGTGACTACAGAGTTATTTGCTTCACTGGAAATATTTAAGACTTGGAACATTTTATTGTGGTTGACCACTGACTAGGAAATTGCTTTTGCAAATAACAGCTATTAATGAAGTGCAGGTGGAAATAGAATTATGCAAATAAGTTTCCCTCCAAATTTTATCTCAAATATAATCAAAAGAAGGGAAAAGTTGAAAAAATATGTTGGCACAGATTATTGGTAATGTTTACACTTGAAGCTGAACTTGCAAAACTGCATCTACCTAAACATCTGGGTGGGGTGCATAAGAACAGCATTATTAATAGTACTATTATTGGTAGTATTGGCATTATTATATGCTAACAACTGATGAACAACAAAGAGGAAAAAGTATATCAAACAAAAATTTGTTTTAGAGACAAACAAATATTTGTTTGTCTCTAAAAATTTATACAGAAGGTGAAATTTTTAGAGGAGCAAAAAGAGGGGGGAAAAGCTGGTTAAATTAGTAAATTAGTTACACATGCAATTATAAAAAGTTTTAGGCCAAATAACAATAGCTCTTTTGTTGGACAGAAAGGCCTCTGCCTGAAATTGCACTGCTCTGGCTTCAAAAAATTAGTCCCCCAAAATTCTCCCACTACAGCAGGATAACTGAATAGATGGAGGTTACCAGCCTGAGCAGGGAGTCACCATTAAAAGGACCTTGGTAAAATGAGGTACTTTTATAAGTTTGAGAAATGGATGACCAGTCAGTTCCAGTTTTATGAATTAGTTCAGTAGGAGAAGTGTTAGGCTCTGCTCTGGTTTAAAGGGGTTTGGTGGTGTTTCTACAAAACCTAGTCTAGCGCACCATAAATAGAGCTAGTCAAAAAAATCCTGATGAAGATGCAATTTTAGACTGCATTTGCACTGAAGCATTTGCTTCTTATCCCTTTTATAGTTGTCTCCATGACTAATGGAATACATTTAGTAGTTCAACTCACTTTGGATAGCTGTATCTACCTTGTATCTGTGTAACCAAAATAGGTGTAAAGCCCACAGGTGATGAAAGGGAGGCCATACACAGTCTGTAACATGTTTAGCATAATTGGTAGCAGATATTACATGGAAAAAGTAAAAGGGAATGTGAAGCTCTTGAAAGGCGTGGGAAAATTTCTGGTGAAAAGATGACTTCTTAATCTAAAGATTTTTGTAACAATTAAGTAGACCTGAACTATTACATTAAAAAATTCACATATGTGCCAAACTCTTTCTTGGTTTAAGTGAAAAGCTTTCAGAGGTTTCTCTTTGGAGTGTTTTAAAATGAAATACATTCCAACTGCACTCAAGGAAATGAAGAAAAAACTCAGAAATTAATTTTTTAATTCTATACCCAAATATTTTTATTCCATTTCTTTAATTAATCTACCAATTTAAGAAACCAACTATTTACACAGAAATATTCAGTTCACTTCAGACTTTGTGTAGAACTAAATAAATCAATCCATAGAAATGGACTTTTTCATGTGAGCATGTTCAAACTTCTCCATTTGTGTGAATTTGTTCAGATGTTTGCCCTCTTTGTGTAGCCTAGATCTGCAGCACTCAGTCTTAAAAACGCTCAGGAAAATATACTGAAGCAGTGCTCCCCTTGTCAGGACTGAAGTGCTCCAGCAGAGCTACAAAAGTGGGGCTGTTGGGTAAAACACCATTGAGCAACTGATGCAGCTCACTGTCATTTCCAACCTGCATCTGAGGAGCCCTGGGCAAGCAGAGCAGGCTGGCTGTATTTTCCTAATTGTAACAGCTGTCTTCTGCCCTTGTAGATTTTTAGATAAAGGCAGAGATTTAAGTATGTGAATACGTTCTTCTCGAATTCACTTTGCAGTCAATTCACTGCTGCAGGTACAGACAGCAGTACATGCAGGAGAACATGTCAGCTTGCACAACTGGGAAGTAGCAGCAGGACTACTTCTGCAAGACTATATGACTCCTGTAACAAGAAGCATGGCTATTGTACCTCATTCAGGAATCTTCCAAAATGTAATTATGACTTTTATCCTTTTAGTGGAGCTAAGTTAAGGAACAGATTTCTATGCATGAAATTACAAAGAAAATTGTGGGCAAAATATTGGCTCCAATGTGTATATGTAATGTAATTATTAATAAATAGGGGACTAATGAGTTTGTTCACAGAAAGCAAGACTTGTTTACAATGGTAGACCAAGCGAGCCAAATAAATTATTTGATGCAGAGCTCTTTGACTGGCTTCACTACCAGCTCTCCCCCACAGGCGTGTACCTTTCTCTGAAGGAAATGAGCTGCACACTGCTAACGAGGCTCATCAGCATTCCTGCCAACATTGCTGCCTCCAGGCTCACCAATCCTTATTAACAGAACTCTAGGGCAGGTTGGCACCCCAGCTCAATCATGTTTGGGGTCACTTCACCATGCCACAGCACCGTAATAAAGTCTCAAATTAGAACAACATCTTTTAAGCGTACTCTACAGCCTTTATTTAAATGCCCTTTAATGTAAATTCACTGCTCATAAAAGTGAAAGAATGACTGTTCTGGCAGCCTCTGGGTATCATTTGGGAAGATGAAGTGCAGGCATATCTGCATAACTGCAAGTGCACTGTCTCTGGCTGTGGCCTTGTAACCTCAGCTCCAGTCTCTTCATCAGAATTAGCCCAGCAGTTCCAAGTTGTGCAAATGTTTTATGGACATGGCCAAATGTTCACTGTGGTCCAAACCAAGTTTTCCACTTGTGCCCTAATTGCAGTTTAGATTTACTGTGTGTCCTGTGAGCTGCCTGGTGAGTCAGAGCACTGCCAGTGGAGGGGACTGGAGAGAGATGAGGATGTTATGATGGCATATCATCCAGGAAGTGCAAGGTGGTCTCAGTCAAACTCATGGTCCATCAGTCACCATTGGAGCCTGAAGCCCTAGAGAGAGCACAAGTGTGCTGATGACTCAGTAGTTTAGCAGTATGGACTTTTCCCAGCCAAATGCTGAATCAGTTTTACACAAAATAATCAGTTTCCCTTCTTTTCCTACCAATTCAACTGCCTCCCACTTGCTCAATTCATAGCAATTAGGATTCATACTGAGGGCACATAACCATCAGCAGCTACCGATGAAGGACAAAGAAAGAAAAAGAAGACAGGCAAGAGAAAGAGGGAGAACCAATAAATGTATGCAGGAGGAAATGTGTTTTTCAGCCATGCCTGATTTCTGCACTTCACTTATTTGCCCACAGACTTAACACTATCACAGAGAGCCCTAGTGTTATCTCTGAATTTATTACCATGAAGTAACAACACTAAAACTGGCAAGCAAGAAGCAAAGCAGTTCACATATCTGAGATCTATCTAGTATTACACTAGACTTTAAAAAAGGTATAATTCAGAAGCTGTGCCCATATGGGACAAGTTGCCAGTTTAGTCACATTTCTGGGAACCCTCATGAAGACACTACTGCAGCAGCTCCAGGCAGTTTTTCAAACTTATGAGGCAGGAGTGTCCCACTTGGCAGACTGAGAAGGAGTCTGGCAAAAGGAAGATCTAATGGGAAGTCTCGATAATAAAGGAACAATATATCATATCAAAGGTGGGAAGTTATCATCAAAAAAAAAACAACCTGTCTAAATAGACCCAAAGGAGAAGGATTACTTGTTGAGGTCCAAATCAGGTAATGGATCAGAGTACTGCTTTAAAAGCCAAGAGCCAAAAAGGGATGCCAAAGGGATCCTGCTAATGAAAACATAGTCATACCAGAATAACCTAATTTTTGCATTTCTCATAGAAAGGCATTGGATAAACACTAACCAGCATAGAAGTTAACTAGCAAACAGTACTTGCAAATAAAAGCAAGTAATATATTTCATTTAGCTTTTATATAATTATTTATTCCAATTAATATTATAACTACCTATATTAATTATATGTAATCATTATAAAAATATAAACTATTGGTGAAACAATAACATTTAGGGGAAAAAAAACAAACTGAAAAAACAATGGATGACTTAGGTAATCTAGGACTTACAAATAAAATACAAAAATTAACCTATAAAGGTATGCCCCATGCCATGCTTAAACATCAAGGGTCTGTGAGGCTTCAGAGGGTCCAGACTGGCCTCACACAAAATATTGCTTGAAGGATTAGATTTCACACAGCAGACGAATCTGGCAATGGGGCTGCCCTCAGCAGGCAGTGGAGATGCACTCCCAGGGACTGGGAGGCCCCATGCCTTGCTCCCACTTTCCACAAAAACAGGTGCTAGTTCCATGCTAGTTATTAAAACCTGATTTCTTCCCTGTATATTCTATTTTATCATATGAAGAACATTCAGCTGGCACTGTATGGAAAGAGCTTCCAAATGATAGATGGCAAGGAATAAAAAGCAAGGACAAGAAGGGTGAAGTACTATCATTTAATCAACATGTAAATTTTACCCTCCAGCATTCTTTAATGCCATCTTGGCTTAATATATTTTATTTTTTTTAAATAAGGTCTCATTATTTCAGTATTACATAGAACATGCACCTTGGGCCTATTAGGCCAACATCTAAATTATTTCTATCTCCAGTATATCAGTACCAGGATATACCTGGAGATGTACATATAATCACATTTTTTATGGTCTTCTCCCCTGGCCAGTGTGCCAGATGACTTAACAGCTCTCAGTTTTTCTTTCAGAAACCTTTTTACCTTGCCTTGAAAATTTAGATGAAACTATAAAATGCACACAGTCTTAGGTAAAAAATATTTTGAGGCAAGAAAAATGTGCTAAATTATCTTGCTCAAGAAGCAGTTCTGCATTTAATGTAGGCAACTAAAAGAAAAAAATATATATTTTGAACAAGAGAAATTAAATAGTACAGTATTACAAATAACAAAGTAATTTCCTCTGTAGACCTTGCACTCCTGTTATTGCTACCAGCAGTAGCAGTAGAAAATCTCATTATTTTGTATGCTTGCACCATGACATAAAATTATCAAATTAAAAATTACTTCAGCTTTTAAAATTCAAAATTCATGCATGCATTGTCAAGGAATTATGGAGATTTTGACAACTGAGTTGGATATTCTGCCTAAGATCCAAGAATGCACTTTAAGTATTCGGATGCACAATCAGTACTACCCAAATCAATCCTGAAAGTGTTTTCAGAACGGCAAATGGAATCCATGCTACAATGGAAGTAACATAATCCACACACCTTTGAGGGTGTCTGGAGCCGTCAAAGTGTTGAATATATTCTACATCTAAAAGAATTTTCTTTCTCAGTAAAGCTGATGATTCTTTTCATGCATATGCCTATAGCCAAAGCCATTGGGTGCAAGATCTCTCCTCATAATGTTCCTAAAACTGCATTCTGGAAACACAAAAGCAGCAGATTGCTGAGCAGAGACTTTCAATCTGTGATCTCTTTGCAGGTGAATCCTCCTTCCCATTCACAGGTGAAAGGAGCTAGATCTGCCAAAATGTCTGTTGTCTTAACAGGCCATCCAACCAGTGAGGTTCTCCAAGACTGATAAAGGTGCTCTTAAAATTTTGATGGCATAGCATGTAATTACAGAAAATATAAAAGATGGGAATGATGTCCTGGAACTAAAGAGATAAAAATTACTATTAAAATTGAAAACAAAAATTAAAAAATTACAAGCACTATGCAAAACAATAATAATGCAAGACTAGGATATTCATGATTTATATGATATGATTCTTTGCTAGCATAAGTTTGCTCAGACAACAAACTCTCTCAAACTTAGTCTGGTTTTTCCCTGGCATTTGTCACTTCTGAAATACAAAAACACACGATAGATTTAGAGATGTTCTCTTCACATTTTAATTAATAATATTCTGCTCAATAATGGTACGAAGAGATATCATGTAGGACAAGTTTATGGCTGGTTTTACACTCCTTTATTTAGTTATGAAATGTAGGGCTAAACTGTTATTCTACTTCTCGTTTCTTAATTTTCTTGTTTGGCAAAGCAACGTCAATATACAAGCCTGTGAGAGAGGTTGGCTCAGCAAGATTAGAAGACAAGATCGTCCTTATTTCTCATTCTTTATCATAGATTGCAAGTTACAAGGCCTTTTCCTTTGCTGTCAGATGAAATCTAGACTGCACACTGTGCCATATAAGTGTACATACATATGTATATATATA
>VWYI01003928.1:601-30869 GCA_013399455.1 Anthoscopus minutus
GGGCGCGCAGTGTCGCCCCCACGGGTCCGGTCTGGTCCGGTCCGCGCTGCGGCCTTGCCGCCCTCTTCTCCCCTTCGCACCCTCTTCTACCCTTCCCGCCCTCTCCTCTTCGCGCCCTCTCCTCCTCTTCCCGCCGGGATTACTCCTGGCGCGTTAAAAAGACTTGTTAGTTTCTCGTTTTGTTTCATTAATGCTGGCTATTCCCATTTCAAAAAGCCTGCCCCCCGGCCATCTCAGTGGCTCAGCTTTCCAGCCTGGAAAGCCCCAGAGTAATACTTAATGAGCTAATGCTCACATTACGCAGCAGAGTTGGCTAGCCTGTCTTAAAAAGGAGCAGTTTGTGGGGAGGTGAATGACGTTGATTTACATCCTGGTACCCAAAAGCACAAAATACCTGTGCGAAACGTGTTTTGCTCCTTGGAGTTGAATGTCTCAAAGGTAGTCGAATTCTCTGCTCCCTGTGAACCAGTTAGGTGCTTGCTGTCAACGCTGCACGTATTCTGTGTGAGCGAGGCCTGCCGTAACAGATGCTTCTCAAATAAAAATCCTCTTTGAGTTCCACCCTGAGCGCCCAGAAGCACGGGGCTGGAAGGGTTGGGATTCTTTGCTGCTGGCAGAGAACCCACAGAACCCCTGTGTTCAGCTACAGTACCTCTGCTTGTCTTTTATGTCTGCTGTGCTAAGGAGCTTTTGAGGAGTGAGGGACATACTTTCAGGTTCACGTGTTAAGCAAAGAGAATTTAAAAAAAATATCTAATAACAAACTGGGGTTTGTTTTAGAAAATTTGTGCTAATCAGCAGGGTTTTGTGTGTATAGACGTATGTATGTGCACATATATATAGAGAAATAAACAATCGCGTTTTATGATATGTCCTATGGTGAAAATGGCTACAATTAAGTGTTTGTTCGTGGGTTTTTTACAGTGATATTTAATTTTTTTATGCATGTTAATAATACTGTGGTTGTAAAACCACTAGTATTTAACTGAACTTGGTTTACAGTACTGATAGTAGATGTACCTCTGCCTAGGAAGGAGATCAATGTCTCACTGCAGGTCTTCATTCCTTTTACTGCTGCATAAAATATACTTCAGTGCCTTACCTTAGGCTTCTTCCAATACTTCTGTTGTGTAAATCTGGAGGTGTGGACAGGATACTTGAAGAGGGAGAGGAAGAATACTGACTTCTTTTTGCCAAAGAACATTTATGGGAATGGGAAGATGACCATCTGACTTTCTCCGTTTTAATGGGAAGGGTTTTAGTTTCCCGATTAATTTTTAGAATTTGTATTTGGTGGTTGTCTTATAAATACAGTAATTATATTTAGAGCCTTGGAATGGAATGTTTTTTACATGTAAAATCTTAATTGAATGTCTGTATCTCAAAAGTTTTAAAATACTTCTGAGCAGAACCTCCTACAGGTCTCTCAAGTTTTCTGATTTTCTTCACATATTTGAGTTACGTATCTACCTAAGTAATACACTGGGATGGTGGTAGTAGTGCCCAAATTATTTACCATGCAAAAGTGTCTGGAATGCTGGTGTGTTTCCCTTTGCCTTTACATAATAGTGCTCTGTGCAGTAGAACTGTTAAGTGTATTATAGGGCCTGATCATTCTTTGGAAACAGCTTCAAACAGCATGGCCTGCCTTCAGGTAGAAATAAACTCGATAACTCTTATATCTCTGGCTTACCTGTCTTAATGTGAAAGATAGGTTTGTTTACCTAGGTAGTGTTATGAGTGACTGGAATAATGACTAAATTATATTAAAATCCGTCATTCAATTTTTTAAGTAAAATCCTGCTAATTGCTTTATTTTTTCCTTAAACCTAGTGATTCTGATTTAAATTATGTTAACTCCTCATGAATCCAGAATGAGATGCTTTATTTCTGATTAGCTGTTAATACTGCATCAGTAACCTTAAGTCTTAACTGTTTTCATGCACTTGTCGTTTTCTAACCCTTATTCTGCCTAGCTGTTGTATTTAATTTCTATATCGATGTTCTTTGTAGAGAAAGCATAGGGTGGTGCGTGAGTGTGTTTGGAAGGTGTTTTGACATTCCTTTCATCAAGGCCATTTTTTGATAATTGCATAAAAATATGAGTGTTTTACTTGCATTATTATGAAATGAGTCATTAAAGGAAATACATTTCAAAACCCTGCAATTGAGCAAAGAAACAATAGCAGTCCTTAAAAATAAAACATGGAATCCCTAATTGATGAATAAGGCTTTTTGCCTTTTTTTGTTGTTTTGTTCAAATGGTTTTTAACCCTTTTGAATTCACAATAATCCATTTCTCTTTAACGATAATTTTGCTGTCAATAATAAAAGTGGTTGCAGAAATTTGCAGTTCTTACAACTAGTCATAAATGTGACACTTTTCATGGTCATGATGAGTGGAAACGTGCAGTCGCTTTTGCAGTGAAGTCCTAGCAACTCCCAGTTGTTACTGGCATTACACACTTTAAACTCTTCGTGTGTCTTGTGTGTGTCTATGCTTTTTCTACAGCTCAGTGCCTGCCTTTCCCTATGAGAGTGTCTTGTGTTTCCATACACTGCTGAGGTTTAATACATTGCAAACTTTGCATGTACCCTTGCTGTGTATTCAATGACTGTTACCAAATACTGGGTTACGGGATTTTAGAGTAACTTGTTTTTGAGTTATTCTGGGATTATAACTGTAGTTTAAATAGAGATTACCAAGATAGCAAAAATACTTTTTAAGTACTGTGAATGAAACTGTTTAGCTCTGGTAGTTCATGAAATAGCGCATTGTTAAACGTGCATGTATATTAGTAAACATTTCTCAAACTGAACTAAACTTGGATAGTTTTCAGAGGGATATGAAGAGAACAGAGGGGACTGACTAAGTTGTTTCAGTCTTGAGGTGATTTAATGTTTCAGACTTAAAACCAGCTAATGTTAGCTATTAGCTCAGCTAAAATGCTTTGTAATTTGTAGTTTTCTTTTTGCAGGAGAAAAGCTCCAAGACTTCACTAGATGGTCCCTGTAGTCCTCCTTGGTTTTTAGAGACTAACAGAGTTACTATTCTCCTGTTCTATTGTCAGCCTACAAGGGCAAAAATTTAGGAGGAACAGTTAGTCTGTTTTCCATGTTTTCTGCCCTGCTGGATAATGATTTCTCAGACTGCAGTTGTTGAACTTATACTGCTTGCAGTATAACTTTGATTAAATAATGTCAACATCCCAGAGACACATAGAGATTGTTGCAATAGCTTCAGAACATGCTGGGGTTTGATACTTCTTGGGGTTTGGTTGGTTGGTTTGGGGTTTTTTTGGACAGCTTTTCCTTGTAAATGAGAAGTAGTTTAGTGCTGTTTGCTTCCCTTTTGCTGCAGGGCCTTGTGCCAGGACCTGTCAATCCTGTCAACTCCTCAAACTCCTACCCTTTCTCCCCCAGTTCATCCCTATCCCTGTCCTATTCTGCCTCATTCAGGTTTGTTTTCAGCCAATTTGAGGCCTGACTCAGGTGCTGCTGACAGGAGGGAGGAGAGAGGGGAGAATGGAGTGCAGTAGCTTGACTTAAGAAGCTCTAACTTCTTGTCCTTGGGATAGTTTTATGTTGCACTAATTCCTGAGAGCAGGTAGTCCTTCCAATTCCTCCTGCCCAGCCCTGTTTGCCCACATCCTTCTCCTCTCCCCTACATCCCATCTAACAAGTTGTGTGGGGCCCCAAGGAGCTGATTGTTGGCTTTATGGAAACATTTTTATTGAAAACCATCAGTAAGTGGAAATGTGGGGCAGGGGATTGCTGGGAATGGTATTCCTTGTGGTGTCCTGTGATAGGTATGATTAGATGTTCTATCTAAAAGCTGGAGAATTCAGCCTCTGTATATTCTTGGCTGCTAATCAAAGTCAATAGCATGTCTAAGTTTATTCTATATTGACCGAATGCTGTCTCCACCAAGACTGTTCCTTAATTGTGGCGAAGGAGAGGCAGGAAAATTGAAATATTTAAGAGAAATTTTTTTTCTAGGCAAAGGGTTTTTTTAATTGCATAAGCATTTTAGGATGTTCTCTTTGACCAATGTTCAAAAAGTAATTCTAATTCTAGTAATAGCTATAATCATAATATCTAGTTTTGATTGAAACATAAGTTACGTGTGAAGGAGAAAATCCATTTGAGCCAAGAGGCAGCTTTTCCTTGTGAGAAAGGGCGGGTGGGTGAAGGGTGATGCGAGTGAGTACAAGTCTCGGTGGAGTTGTACAACAGACTGTGTGCATTGCACTACACTGAGAAAAGTGGGGAATGTGTACTCTCTTTGCTGCTGGGACAGTGAAGTGGATCATCATATTTTGTGTTACAACAAAGAGCTGAGATTATCAGGATTTGAGTTAATGAGACACATGCCACTATTTTGATAATCTTACTGTTTTGTTTTGTCTTTTCTCTTGTTTTACTGAAAAGTATGGGAGGCACAATACCGCCCGCTCCAGCCAATGCCTCCACAGAGGAGACAAGTAAGGTGAGATATGAAGAATTTATTGCTGAAAATTGATGCTGGCAAAATTACTATGCAGCAGAAGGGGAAAATTTGCTGTCAGTTTTCACTCAGATGGGGGTGGGGGGGTGAATGTGAGAATTCAGTCTGAAGCTTGCCCATTGTGTGTTGTAGATGACTTGTTACAGATGGCTTCCTAGTTCATTTCAAGGGTTATCATGCTCCATTTCCCTAATCCTGAATGCCTGATCTTCTCTGCAATGCAAATGCTGTACAGAGGCTTGATTTCTTTTTTTTGTTTGTTTTGTTTTCTCTTTTCTGTTTATAAACCATTTCTCTAGTAATTAGTGGATTAAATTTAATCTTCTCATAAGAAGTAGTATTAATAAGCATGATAAGGAATGAAGTGATCAGTTGAACTGTCAAATTTTTAAAGCAGTATTATGGAAGATGTTGGCTTTTGTTGATTTAAGGGAGAATGCAACCACAATGAATGTATTTCTGAATACAGTCTGTGACACTAAGTATGAAGACAAGCAGTTGTATCTGTGATAATAGACAGGATTGCTAAGTTATGGGATTTAGATGAAATTCAGTTAGAAGTCAATAAGAAAACATCTGAATTTTTTTAAAAAGTACTCTAAGTATGTAGAACAATCTCAGACCTTGGCAAATGAAAACTATTTAAATCACTGCCATCAGCTTATTGTTCCCTGCTAAAGGACTTAAGCTTAATGGTATTGAATTGAGAGAATTTTTGATCCAGAGAATGTGTGAGGGAAGGCAGGAAGATTGGAAGGGTTGATTAGTAGTCACTGTGAAACTGGATCTGAATTGGATGCTATTTGGATTATTTGGTTTTGGTTACTGAACTACAAAATTTGAAGGACCAGCTTTACCAATAATAGAAGTTCAGATTTGGGCTCTGAAATTCCGTGTATTTCGTGTATTTGCATACACGATAGACTTAATCTGAGAGGAGGGAAAAGGAGACCAGATTCTTAAAAATAAAATGGTTCAGTTGTATAGCAGTCTGATTTTTCTGTATAGCAATCTGATTTTTCTAATATATTGTTATTTATGAGAGTGGAAATAGAGCATTGGTCAGAAGTAATGTGTGCTCACAAATACGTGTCTCTCTCAGGGCAAAGCAGAGGAACACGTGGAGGAGCCAGTTAAATCACCTGAACCAGAGAGCGAAGAGAGCGACTTAGGTGGGGAAAGTAGTGACTTAATTGCATTTTGCCAATGTGAAAATGATTCTGAAAACCCTGTGTCAGTAGATGGAGCTTAGTCTTGCTTTTTGTTTTTCCTCCAGAAATTGATAATGAGGGAGTGATTGAACCAGACAATGATGACCATCAAGAAATGGGAGATGAAAATGTAGAGGTAAGCAAAATATTTTCAATGTGGCTGTAGGAAAGGTAGGAGGGTTTGAGTGTAATCAAGGATAGCAGCTGAGGGAGGATGAATACTCTTATTTTCTGTGTAGCCAGCTGTTGTTTTGACTCTTTTTCTTCTAAACTGAAAACTTACTGGCTTTCTTTCTCAAGGTTAGAGTCAATCAAAAAGTTCCATGTGGAAGATCAGGTCAGAAAGTGCCAAAGAAGTTTGTCAAAACACCCATGCAAACTAGATACATAGAATTCTACCATTATTCAACTTAGCTTTCAAGTGTTTTATAGCCAAAAATAATGTTAACTAATGTCTTCAAGCTAAAAGCACAGGTTTTGTGGGGGTTTTTTAACTATTATTTCAATGCAAATTAAAATTAAGGTTTGGAATTGGACAACTGAAGCGCTGTCTCCTAGGCGAGGTCTTAGTGTGGTAACTCTGGCCTGGACTCTACAGCTTTTGGGATTTGTGTGTTTTTCATTTCATTTTATTTTGTTAGGTAACTGAAGAGATGGCAGATCAAGCTAATGAAAAGAAGAATGAAGCGATAAATGCTCTCAGTGAAGGTGATATATTGTTTTTTAGTACTTATTCAAGGACATCGGTTTTGGTTCTCTGGTTACAAAAAGGAAGGTGAATATCTTGGACCATTTTGAATGCTTTCGAGGAGGAGAAAACATACTTCTTGTTGGATACCCAAAACTATCAAGAACATGAAAGCTTCTTCAAGTACTGTTTCTCCAATGTAGCCATAGTTTAGGGAAAGGTGGGAGGGGAGAATGAGGCACTGCAGCATCTTAATTCCAAATTGATCATTATAGTAATTCCCTCCATATTATGATTATTGTCTCTAGTGGTTTGTCTTAATGCAGTGAAAAGATATGTAGTAAATATGTGGCATTTATTTGATTGCGTTCAAAGTTAAATATATACAAATTTAACGGGGAAAAGTACCTCTTCTCCTCAAGCATTAATTTTGCAGTTTATACTTCAGTAACATAGCGAGAGGGAGAACGTGATTTTTCTTTTTTGATCATGTTCTGTCGGGGAAGTGTCTAGGCACATAACACTGTGTAAGGCAGGTTTGAGAATTTGGATGTAATTTCATTACATAATAATTGCAACTTCATGGTACTTACATTTAGGGGACCTTCAGAAGGCTGTTGACTTGTTCACAGATGCTATCAAGCTGAATCCTTGTTTGGCCATCTTGTACGCCAAGAGGGCAAGGTGAGTTGTAAACTAGTGATTAATGTTTCTGTGTGTTATTTTCCTTAAGGAGCCTAAATATGAGGCAGCTTGAAGATCTGTATGAACTTAAACCACAGGAGGGAAAAGGAAGTGTTTGTTTCCTGCAGTTTCTCTTCTATTTGACTCACCAGATTTGCTGTAGCAGCCATATAAAGAATCTTGGTAATAGAGTAAATAGCAGAATGATGTTCCAAAATGTGTTGTGGTAACATTAAGGATACTTTCCTGACCTTCCAGGGGACACTCTGGCAGTGATGCTGTCTGCCTGAGTTGGGACTGAAGTGTCTTTGCAGCTACACCCACCACACTCACACAGTCAGATAAGGTTTCCTTACTGTCTTGACCCTGGGTTTCCCACAGCGGACTCTCAGACAGCTGGATCCTTAAAATAATTTCATCGTGGTGCAATGACAAAATAACAGTTTGAGCTGGTGCTTCTGAGGAGGTATTCCAAACAGAGAAAGCCCTAGGCTTTTATACCTTCACAGTCTGTGTTTGTGATGTCTGGAGTAATGGGCTCCTGCTGTGTCTGAGAGTGTCCAGTCACCTGGCTGGGCCACAGCTCCCTGGACAAAGGCTGACACCAGCTCTTTCCTGGGGCTCTCACCACCCAGAGTTCAGTCTTCAGCTGACACTGCAGCTGCACATGGAGCTACCTGCACTGAAAGTGTTCCTCAAAAATAATGCTTTTGGTACGTTGAGATAGAATAATGCTGGGTTACTAACACTTGTAAAATCTGTATTGCGGGATTAAGATGATGATTGAAATGATACTCTGTTTAGATGCAAACTTAGTTAAGAACCCTGTGAAGTCTCTCCCTGTTGCTCCTGCTAAATGAATTTGTTAGTAGATGAAGTTCTGATCAACAGTCTTAAGTCTGAACAGGACACATCTGTGTCTCAGCCCGTTCTCTACCCACCTTACTGCTACTTACATCTACCAAACTGCAGATGATGCATTGGGAACATTCTAAATTCATAACACACAAACATCTTTATCTTCCTTATTCTTCAGGAAGGGTTGACAGGTACGGGTTGCAGAAGCAGACTTTTTTTTTTCTGTCCCTACACAGAAGACCACTAATCATGGATGACTTGATAATGTAGTGGATCTTTCCCATAGCAAAGTTTTATTCAAAGAGAACTTAAACTTTCGTAAGATTAACACAAAATACTGTTCCATTGTAATACATCTTGTCTAGTACTTGCCTTGCTGGTTTTTTCCTTTCCATATCAAAGTTTTTGCATGTAACACCACTTGTGTACTTCAATATGCTGTTGCTGCTGCCATCATAGCAGTATTTTTAAAATCTCTTACAGTGTCCTATATTCTCAGGACTGGGTGTAGCAATGAAAAATAAGAATGTTAGGAGAAATTTAAAAGTTCGCTCAATTTGGTCTGTTGTAGAAAGAAATGAATAATATATTAGGATATGGTAAAACTTGCCATGCTGATCAAGTGCTAGGAGTAATCCATGGTTTCGGTGCTGGGGATTTGTGTGTTTGAGAGACTAGGGGCTTTGTGGAGCCAGCAGTGTTGGAATGGCTCTCATTGATGAGGTGTAGCTTTGGGGCACTTCCCTGACACTCTGTCCATCTGTTTGTTCCTAGAAGACAATGTGTGAATTTGTGCTTGCTTTATAAGAAGCCTTAATAATGAAGTTGTTTTCAGGAATTGCTGATAAATTATAAATTGTTTGCAGATACATGTAAAAGGGAGATGTGGAATTAGATGTAGATGTAGAAGTTCTGACATGGACTATGTTGAATATTGAATACTTTTATCAATTCAGGAATGCTTTTTAGTGTTTCTTTAAGAGATTTTTAATTTTAGTAACTTGAACCTCCTTGTGTACCACTCTACTAATTAGTCTGATATGCTTGTGTGTTGTAAAATTTTCAGTTTTTATATTTAACTGACAAGGGATTGGGGCTTTTTGCCAAGTTTGTGTTTGTTTTGCTGCTTTTGATTTTGATGACTCATCTCCTATCTCCTTTTCCTCATGAGTCTAACTGTTGATCCTTGTAGCCTTTGTAACTCCTCATGCTTTTTTTGTGTTACTGTGTTAAAGACTGTGCAATATGACATGCAGAATATTACTGTTTTGTTCAAATTGTTAGTTGCCATTGGCCGTAGACCCCAGCACCACAGGGCTGAACTGTCCTCCACATTTTTATATCCTCTTCTCTGCACTGAAGTTATTCTTGCTGGCAAGGCTTGAGTCTGAACAACAAATGCTTTCAGTTCTTGCTCATGACTCACCTAGAATGCTGGGAGGGTGAGACTAAATTTTAGTGACTTTGTTATCTATGTTACTATGAAATATTTTTGAACTCAGCTCTTCAAATGCACATTATCTCACAGCTTGCCTGTTAGTCATCCAAAATTATTTCCAGCTTAAGTTAGTAACTTGGTATTTCAATATGTATGATAAATGTTCTTGTTCCCACAGTGTTTTTGTGAAACTACAGAAGCCAAATGCTGCCATTAGAGATTGTGACAGAGCCATCAAGATTAATCCTGACTCGGCACAGACCTATAAATGGAGGGGGAAAGCACATAGGTAATGAATTGCACCTGTATTTGATATTATCTTTACTTGGGTGGAACAGTTTTGTTCATACATTCTCTCCTTCTCTGTGCCTCTGAACTGTTTGTCTTGTACCTGAGAGCAAGAGCAAGACTTGCAACTGTGAGCCAAGAAACCATTGTGCTGAGTATGTGGCTTAGAGAATAGAAAGGATGGTGGTGATTTGTTGATGGCAATTTATAAATAGTCCTCTTGGTACTGTCCCCCACCTCGCCTTTCCTCTCTCTCATCTTCTAATGGCTTACTGCTTTTCTGAACAACATTTTCTAATCATTTAGTAAAGATTATGACATCTAGGACTGTTTGTTTTATTTGTTTATTTGAGAATAGTTTGAATTAATACCTCTGTCTGTGAGCAGGAGTGCTTTGACCATTTAGTAATACCACCATTTGCTTACATTTTTAATTATTAAACGTATGTGTAAATTAAAAGAAGTGTGCACAGAGGCTTGCATGACCACTTGAACTAAGATATGGTGCATCCAGTCACAAAGTTTGAGTGCTGAATAAGAGGGTCCACTTTAGCCTGGGGTGGTAGTAGTGCTTCATGTGTTTAGGTTCTCCCTGTTAGATCATTCTTTATAGCAGACAATGACATGATGTCATGGAGAGTTTTTTACTCGTTACTTCAAGTGAAAGTTACTGTAAGGATATGAAGTAAGCAAGCAAATGTCCTCCAATGGTACTGTGGTGCAGCTTAGAGGAAACACCATTATTAAACATTATTAACCATTATTAAGCCATTAAACACAGATTATTAAATTTCTGTAAGTCCTTGTAGCTCTAGGTAAAATTTCTGAGTGGTGCAGGAGTAAATGTTTTGAAGAGGTGCAAGTGTTCAGTTTTTCCTTCTGACTTGGTGCCTTCTGAATTCCAGACTTCTTGGTCACTGGGAGGAGGCTGCTCATGATCTTGCATTAGCTTGTAAACTGGATTATGATGAAGATGCAAGTGCCATGCTGAAGGAGGTGCAGCCAAGAGTAAGTAGGGAAGAATGTTGGAGGTCTTTCCTGTATTTGAGTGACATGGCTGCCTTTATATTTTTCAACAGACATTGCCTGCAAGAAATGTTTTCATATGTTTTCCAACACTTCAGACTGAATTTATAAATAATTCTGTCTTTAGTAACAGCTGCTTATGGCTGTGTGTAGAGAAATTGAGTGTGTGGGGCTGGGCATGTAAGAGAAATATAAAATACATTCCTTTTTAAAATTTTAACAGAAGAATCTGAAGCAGTTGGAAGTTTGCTAGGTACTTTAGAATCTAGTCTAAAAACCTTCAGAAAAGCTGGAGATAGCTGGTAATTGATTTTTTCCCAAGATATTTCTGAGTTGATCAAAGCTTTGACCTTAAGCACATTTTCTGAAGGGAGCATTTTGATGTGGTTTGTACTTTCATTAGTCAGCCCCATGAGGGCAGCCTCAGCTCTGCACAACTGGTTTTCAGCTCTTCTCCCCTGGCTGACCCCAGCAATCTTCTAAGGAAAAACTTCTGTAACACTGTTGATAGCAGGCTTTCTTTCTGGTGTTTTTTCCTGTTCCTTTGAAGTGATTGACACACCACAGGTGGCAGCTGTTGCATTGTATGGAATTTACATAGAAGTTTGGGGGAAGGTGGAGACTGCAGGGCTAGCCTCTTGTAAGGAGAGGCGTGAGGCTGCCCCTGTGTCAGAGGCAGCCAACTCCAGCTGGTGCCAAAGCTGAGCAAGTTTGTGATGCCAGTACTGCTTCTGTGATAAATTTAAGAAAGGATTAAAAAAATGCAGTGTAACAGCTTTCAGAGGGAGGTCAATGAAGAAGAAAAATACGAGAGAAGCAACCCCTCAAAGACACCAGGATCAGTGAAGAAGGAAGTGGGAGGAGGTGTGCTAGGCATGGGAGCAGAGTTTCCCCTGCAGCCAGTGGAGGTGGTCATGGTTAAGCAGGTTGTCCTTCTTGAGCCTATGGAGAACCATAGTGAGGCAGATCCGCCTACAGCCCTTGGAGGATCCCATGACAGAAGAAGTAGATCTGCCCTGAAGAAAGCTGCTGCTCATGGAGAGTCCCCTGGAGCAGGCTCTTGGTAGAAACTGCAGGCTGTGGAGAGAAGCCTACACAGAAGCTGGTTTTGTGGCAGGAGCTGCAGCTCATGAGGGACCCATGGTGGAACAGTCCGTTGTTTAAGTACCTTGTGTGGACAGCCACACTGGAGCAGTTTGTGAAGAACTGTATCCTTCGAGGCAGGCGCTGGGGCAGGAAAAAGGTGTGAAAAGGAAGGAGTGGCAGAAGAATAGTGTTGTGAACTGATAACAGCCTTCATGCCACTGTGCTCTTCAGGGTGGAAGAGTGGAGAATGAACCAGTAAAGCTGAGCTTTGGGAAGAAGGTGGCTTTAGTTTTGTCTTTGTTTCTCATCATCCTGCTACATTTTTAATGGGCAATAAAATAAATGAATCCTCCCTAGGTAGAGTCTATTTTGCTGATGATGGTAGAGAGTGAGTCTGTCTTTATCTCAAGCCAAGAGCTTCTCCATCTTATTTTCTTTTCCTGTCCTGTTGAGGAGGGAGGAATGAGAGAGCAGCTTAGTGAGCATCTGGCAGCCAGTCAAGCTTAAACCCCTGCATGCATAAGCTTTCCTGTGTCCAATAACTTCAGCGTCCAGTTTTTCTACCATGTCTTTGCTGTCTCCAGCAAAATGACAATAGAAACCATTTTACAGCCTCTTCTCTTTTGGAGACTACTGATCTGTGGTTAATGTAATTAGGTTTTAGGTCTCAATTGGTTTTCATAAGAAGTAATACTTAATGCTTGGCTGAAGGGGAAACCATTTCTTTCCCAGTTAATCTGCCTGAGCACAGAAACAGCAGAGTGAGTATCTGTGATACATTGATGTATAGTTGCTATCTGCATGGGAATTTATGTATGTAGCTCTAGGAAAAACATAGGCTCTTTTCATGGGTGATTTTCAAAATCTTCAGTGAGATGCATTCATCTGATATATTCACTTCAAGCTTTCCTAGAATTTTTTACTTTGTAGCACTTTCAGCTGAAAGTCTTAAGTCAAATTCTAAACATGTTTAGTTCATTTTGAGAAGTACTTAGAAATAACAAAAATCTATAATTTGGAAACTCTTTTATGTTTCATTTAAAAGAAAACAGAACACTTACCTCTCTCTTACTGAGCCATTAAATGTCAGTGACACCAGGATCTGATAGCAGATACTGCGTACACTATCATTCCTGATCCAGCGTGCTTTCTTTGGCAGATGCACTTCAGGAATAATATCTGTGGAATGAGTATCTCCTAGCTAAAATAAGTTATATCAAAGCTCTGCTACTTAAAAAGTAATTTTTTCCTTTAAAGAGTATTCCAAAAGAATACAAGAGTATCTGTTGTTTTAGTATCTTTGTTCTTAAACCCCAGTTTTGATATTTGTTTTTAAGTTACAGGAATGTTACAGAGTAAGCATCATACTCTTATTTCTGAAATCAGGAACAATTTTTGCAATTATTTATAAGGATATGTTCTGTTTTGAGAAAAGCAGTGCTGCAGTTAATTCTGTTGTTAAAAGGAGTCCTTAATGAGGAGGCTTGGGAAGTTCATTGTTAATTCCTCTTTTGCTGGGACTATGGATTTAATACACTTGAGGAAGTAGTAAAAGGAAGCAAACTTCCTCCCCACCAGCCCTTTCTTGGTTTGGTTAAAGAATTGTTTGGTCTGCTTGTATCGGTCTGTATATGCTGTAGAGGCATCTGAAACAGTGATAGCACTATCTAGAAAGTGTGTGTGTGTGCAGTGGGAATTATACTTCCTATTGTTCCCTTTTCCAGGGCTGGTTTTAGCCCCAGAGAAATCAGTATTTCAGCATAAAAGCATAAAGGGACATGGATTAACTAATAACTTATCCAAGTTCTAATGATACAAGTCCTGAAACTACTGCAAAAAAATATGCGAAAGTGCATGTTCTGGTGAATCCAGCCAGGGTTGAGTAGGCATTGCTCTCAATGCCTGACTGCCATGAGGAAGAAGTAGCAAATGGCTCCTATAACAGAGGTTTTTAGGATGCAAAATCAGATCTTAGTTTTAAGAGCTTGTAGAATAAGTTGGTTGTGCTTACATGTGTTTTGCATTGAAATGTGTTGTGTGATATGCTAGAAATGTGTAGGAACTCCTGGTATTCCATTGTAACAGGCTCAGAAAATTGCAGAACATCGACGAAAATATGAGCGGAAGCGTGAAGAAAAGGAAATCAAGGAAAGAATGGAAAGAGTGAAGAAGGCACGAGAGGAGCATGAGAAAGCACAAAGGGTGAATATTCTGGCTTTAATATTTCTTAATAATTTGGAGAGCGTTAATTTTGGTTAAAATTAATTACAGAGGAAAGAAGTACTTTAAATGTAAGTTCTAAATTTTAGGGAGTTGATTTCTGTCTTGGTTACTTAACCAATCATGAAATCTGGAGAAGATGGCATTTGAGTTCATTTGGTTTTATTGTTTGCAACAAAAACAGTCTCTGGAATCTCTACTAATCCTGTATTTCAAGAAGTCAGTTATTGCATGACTGTTTCAGAATAGAGTTCACTTAAAGTACTTAAGTATCCTTAAGTGGGAGGTTTTAAATTCAGAATAATACTTTGCCTCTCTGCCTCAATTCCTGGCATAGTTTGCTTGCTTTTTTGACTGCTTTAATGATGTATTTTAATATGTGGGGGGTGGGAGTTCTAAAAATACTGTTGGGGAGCTAAAACATATTGTACAGTTCATATTCAGTAGAAATAAGCCCTGCATAACTAAACTGCAATCATGTGCAAAATTAAGAATAGACAGAGCAATTTCTTGTCAGTGGTTTTGAAAATAGTTGAGTGCTTTGTTTTTTGTGATGGCATATCTGCCTGAAAACAGTCTCAGCTATTTTTTTTCTCCTAAACCCAGCTGAGCAGTAGAAAACAGGCTGCAGTTCCATTGTTTTGTGTGGAATGATGTGCTTTCATCTGCAGGAGGAAGAAGCAAGACGACAGGCAGGAGGAGCTCAGTTTGGTGGATTCCCTGGTGGCTTCCCAGGTATCTTATTTTTAAGCACCAATACTTGAGGTAGAGGTGGCTGTCATTTCCATATGGAGTATTATAATTGCAGTTTTTATAGCATTTATTCTCAAGACAGAGAGAAAAATCTTATGTGAAATTTAGAACTTGTGTACAAATAACTCTTGGAGCAGTAGTGGTAAGCGGGATAGGATTCTTCCTCTTGAAGAGGATTGATGCCGTGTAGCAAGTAGAGGGAGGGCAGACGTCAATAATTGTAGGATAACAGAATGAAAGGATTTAGGTCTGGGAAAACAGAAGAAGCAGAATTTGCTTGATAATGTGCTTAAAAGTGAGTATAAAAATGTTTTCTAAATTACCCAGGCTGCCTTGAAACCATTCAGCTTAAGAACAGTAGTTTTAAAGTTTAAAATTTGGATTGAACATGAGGGAAATCTCTGCTGCTTACAAGCTGTTAAGAGAATAGATTTTTAAAGGAGGTAGTGCAGATTACTGTATAGAAAAGTTATCCTTGGCAACTTCACAAAAATCAGACTTTCCATGTTATACAATGTATTGGGGAGAAACAAAAATACTGATGTTCTTGAAGATTTTAATGCAGTTGAGAGTTGAGATAGGCTATGTGTGTGCTCCAACAGGATCAGTAGCCAGATAGAGACCATATGTGTCATGCTCAGCACACCTGGGGAAGCTGCAGAATAAGGATTCCATAAAAGAACCTCAAGCACTTTGTTTCAGGGATATTTTTCTTGGTGTTTTGTTGGAGTTTTTTTCCCATTGGTGGTATAATTTTTCAAATCCTAACATTCCTGCCAAATGTGGAATGTGCCTGGGACGTAATACTGAGCTCAGCTTCTGCCCTAAATTGTTCACCCCAGGCATTCAAACTCCTTATGTTCCTGAGCTGGAGACCTACGTCATTTAAGTTAACCAGGAAAAGAACTATGCTCATTACAAGCCTCCTGTTCAACTGGGTTAAAACCAATGATGAAATAAGATGTAGGTCTTAAGAGAAAGGGAAGGTGAAGATGTTGCTTTCCATTGAGTGGACTAGCTGTAGCCGTATAGGAGATATGGCTTTAGAGATGTGCCAAGGGCTGTATGTCTTGGTCTCAGTGAGCATAATTACTGTAGGGGTGAGTTGAATGTTTTTCATCATGCATTTTTCTTGTTTTGGATTTTCAGGTGGCTTTCCTGGGGCTGGAGGCATGCCAGGAATGGCAGGAATGCCAGGTCTCAATGAGATTCTCAGTGATCCAGAGGTTCTTGCAGCCATGCAGGTGAGTATTTGTTAAAGTCAAAGCTTCACATTCTGAAGAAGGAAAGAACAGCGCCTATGAGACCTGTTAGATAGCTGTGGGGTGCTTGCTTATTTCTGTTGTAAAATTCTTTCCTGATGTCTGGATTCAATGTTAGCTGTTTTGCAAACTAATGGAAGTTTAATTAAAGATGATGCACAAACCCTGGCCCCTGTATATGATAGGCAAAACTTGTAAAAGTCTCTCAAATGGTTGTTTTCTACACATTATGATTCACTTGCTCATTTTTTGAATGCTCACACTTTGTAGAGGGATAATTATGCACAAACAAAAAAATTGGTAATATTTTTCTTACACAATATATTATAATAATATTGTGATGAGAATTGTCTTTCTCTAGGAGATTAAATGTTTGAGATTTTGCCAGAGACAAAGTATTATTAGAATAGTTCTTCATCTGGCATTTTCTGAAATCATATTCAGAAAACTTACTTCCCTCGATTAATTGCTCGATTAATTAATTGCTCAATGTCATCACCACTTCTACTCAAGGAAAGTATTTCAACAGATTAAAGGGAACATGTCTGACAACATCAGTTTTAAGGGCAGGTGGGCTAGAAAAAGTCAGAGCTCTGTAGTTACACTTGCATTCTAATATGATCAAGTATAAAACTGTCTTGTTTCTTTTGTCGGGATTGCTGTGATTAGAGTTACAGATTGTCCTCAGCTCATTGAAATGAAAGCATCCCAAAGGAAACTTACTCAATATGCCCTGGAATCACAAAAAAATCATCACTTCCCATGCAAAACTTCATGGGTTTGTTCCCTTAGTGATTACTGATGTTGGAAAGCACACCTTTACCTGGCCTGCCACAGTTGGTAGTGTTGGCTTGCATGCAAACCATGCAGAAAAGGCCTTTGACTTGTAGCTGTCTTCCATTACCTGGCTGTTTCCTGCTGTAACGCTGGAGTTTGTGATGAGAGGTTGCTGAAAACAGTGTTGAGGTGCAGCACAATATTAAGTGCTTGTCACATGCCTTTGAGAAAACTCCATTGCACGCTGATTACATATGCTCAGCATAGGGTAGGACTCTTGCAAGAATGTGTGTTGACAGTGTTTTCTGATAATGCAGGCAGGCTCTAGCATGTACAGCCTGTTAGCAAACCTAGAGTCTCTTACTGTACTCTTTGTACCAACTTTGTATCTAGGTATGATTTATTAGAACTTGATCTATGGCCTACACTGCCACCTTTTCCTAAAGTGTCCAGCTCTGTTTTCTAGTCTTTTCTGAAGTGGCTGTGTAAGCTCTAGTTTTAAAAGACTGTAGTTTCTACTGTTTGGCATCTGCCCAATGCAGCTATGGAATATGTTGATGGATAATGTTAGCTGGCAGCTCTTATGTCTGTTATCTGAGGTAACAAAAAAGTTTGAACATACTGAATCACACAAGTCACTCCAAAATTGCTTTTTAACTAATAATCTGTAGAGGCTTTTCATGGTGAGGAGTTAATGCCAAAATGGGAGTATTCTAAGAGTAAAGGCCACTGTCTCAGTCTCTTTAGACTTGCTATGATTTCATCATTTTGGAGACTGTCCTCCATGAGTTAACACTAAAATGTGCCTGAGTCTTGTGACATCTCAGCAAACCTGACAACCATGGGTGCCTGAAGACAAGCCAGATTAAACTGGTTTTGCTGTTAACTTAATCTTGTCATCCACCAAGGCAAGGAACCAGATATGGTTGCCATTGGATGTGTTATGGGGAGTTACTGCTTGTTGCGTGCATAAATCTTACCTGGTCTAGGTGACCGTGCCTGGGTAGGGGGCTTGGCCTAGATCATCTCCAGAGGTCCCTTCCAACCCTAACAGTTCTGTGATTTTGTGATCTCTGCAAACCACTATAAAAACTTCTTTCTTGAGGAAGATTTCTAGTTCCATTACCTGAAGATTTATTTCTTCAGTTTTTTGGGTTTTTTTTTCTCAAAGCAGCAAAAATTCTCTTGTTTCTCTTGACAGTTTATTAAGGGTAGCAAGTTGTAACTTTTTGCAGGGATTTCTAATGTGTGGTTTTTTAGTTAATTTGTCCCTGAGCTTTATAGTCTCCAGAAGAATTGACTGAAATTTTAGTGTGTTTTATTTTACTGTGTTGTCTGTCTGGAGGGTTGTCTAATACTTCATATCGTGCATACACAACTGCTTTCTTTAGACACACAGCATTTGCATTTTGGAGTCGAGTAGAAGTTCTTTTTATAAGGAGCGATGTGTAAGGTGAACCTATGGATTCCTTATTTGACACGTAGCCATATGTTAGACACAGACTTCCTGCAAAATGTGTTAAGTTGGAAAAAGCCAGTAGTGATAACTTTTTTCTTGGAAGTGTTATTTTTCCTTCTGCAACTAAAGAGCAGAGCATTAGAAAACTGAATGTCTCCCTGGTACCATTAATGGAATGGCTACCATTCTACTTTATGCACTAAACATTTCCCTACAGAAATGTTGATATCCTCAGTCTCACACTTTATTTTGATAATATTGCTTGTCACTATTAAACCTTGGATGTTATAAAAACTCTGAGGTTGAGAGCTTCCAGAGAGTCACAGAAGTACAGAATCATTTACATGCTGTGAATCTGTAGGAAAGTGAAATGTGTAGCATAAAACTGGAGGTTTAATATTCATTTAGGAGTGCTTTGACTCAAACTGGTGACTAAAATTATTCAGCTTTTTGTTCTAGATTCATATATAAGTGAAACCACAGGCTTAACAACATGACATAATCTTTATAATCATATGCCCTATTTTGAAATCAATTCAAGAAGTTTGAGGTTGTGAAAGTCTGCCTTTTTTCTTTGCATGGGAATCCTGTAAAGTGGAGAGAATGTATGTAGTCTCTCTTTTCTGAACTTCAGCATTCTATCTTCCATATACTTTGCAGATTATCTTTTGTGAGGGAGACAACACATTTGTAAATCCTCTCGTAAGACTGGACTCTTGGTTCCCAACATGTATAAAATATGACTGAGGTGTGTCAGTGCTTTCAGTGGAGTTCACACCCACCAAATGCAATTTAGGATCAGACTTGTAAAACAGCTTTAGACTGAATCTGATGCTAGAGTAGATACAGGGTGGTGGTACCGTATCACAGACAGTTCTGAGCGCACTAGTTGGGTTATGATGGTTTCCAAAGAACATGCCTGCTGTAGCAATGGGTTAGACGTCTAGGAAGCAGAGTGTCTTTTGGTGAAAATACTTAAATGTCCTAGAAGGAACAGCAGATGAAATTGCAGCTAACACCTGTGATTTGTACTGAACATAAAAAACTGCTTGCACTTTAGTTGAATTAAAGAAAATTGGAATTTTTTTTGTAGATATTGCTTTTAATGGAAACATTTTTTCAGGCTGAGATGTAAAATTGTTACATACAGATTCATTATGTTCAAAACATACACAGGTAAAACGAGTTAAACCAGTTCAAGTTCAGTGGAGGCCAAAGGTATACTAGAAGTATGGGGAAAATATATGAATGCATCTCATACTAAATAGAGAAAATGGAGTTATTTTTTTGGGCACTGACTTCATTGAATATGTGGATGTATTTATCAACTGTAACACAGTAGTGTGATGAGACATAACAAGATTATTTTCCAAGTTTGAATTCTTAGTGGAGGAGAGGAATGACTCACAACCCAACAGTTTCAGTCTTCTGTGCTAGAATGAAAAAATGAGAAAAGGATGAGAATCAGCTGTTGCTCAGAGTAGAGTTATCCTATCATGCATGCTACACACATGAAACTCCTACCTCCTTCAAAATGCATTTGAAAGATGCCTGAACAGATATAGTACAGCAGGTGTTGCTGTTCTGGGAAAACAGAAGTCTTATCCTATCCCCCTTCTCACACACTGAACTATTACTGTAACAAGTTCAGTAATGACTCTGGTGTTTAGTGACACAGCTTTAACAACATGCACTGTATTATTGGGCTGTCTTTGGAGAATTCTTGCCAGAAGTCTAGCGTAGGCTTGTCATGTAAAAGCTGAGCAAAACTAGATTCATATGGAACCACATAATTACTTTCGTAGAGTTGTTTTACAAATGCCCTAATTTTTATCTTTTTTTTTNNNNTCTTTTTTTTTTTTTTGCTTTTTGTCCTGTAGGATCCAGAAGTTATGGTTGCATTCCAAGATGTTGCCCAGAACCCAGCAAATATGTCCAAGTACCAGAGCAATCCCAAGGTCATGAATCTCATCAGTAAATTGTCTGCCAAATTTGGCAGTAAACCATAAAATCCCTAGTTCTTAAAAATATTATCTGAATGGCAAGGATTGGATTTGGCTAACCAGTGTTGCAATAAAACAAACCATTTTACCTCTGATCTTCTTAAGAAGAGAAATGGGGTGTTCTAAGGAGAACTGCTCTCTAGCCCCAAGTATTGACTTTATTCAATTATTGGTTTATAGAACTCAAATTATATTCAGATAACCTAGTTTTTGACCATCCCTTCTTGTCCAACAGTTGCAATCTTTCATCACAAGTATTACAGACAGTTTTCTCTGAATGAACGTTCTTACAACAAACTGTAGTATTCCAGGAGTATAAGATAAAAATATGCTATTCTTTTTAATTGCTCTCCCTGAGCAAAAAGTAAAGTACTTTAACAACTGAAGTCTGTCTTAATCCCCTTAGGACAGAAAAATAGCAAAGGTGGGACAAGTCTGAAGAATTAACAGGATAAAGGAATTTTCTGCAAATACAAAAAAAATTTTTTTTATGAGTGATTGACTTTTTAGAGCTATTACCAGTATAATCAGGCTAGCTAGTTATACACTGGAACTTCTGGCAGTACTGCAAGTACTGTATCATTTTGATCACCACAACTGTACAGCAAGGGTACAGTTCTACCCTTTGCACAACCTGGCATGAAATACATATTGCTGAGGCCACAGATCTTTTGTTACTTGTTCAGTTCTTGTCCAGCACCTTTATGTAACATTATATTTATCGGCTTCCTGTCTGTGCTTATGCTCTTGTCCTTTCCCAGTTGGCAGGCCCTTTGCTGGTTGCACTCATCCTTCTTTTGGGCTGTGCTTACCAGGTTGCATCTATTTGGAAACTTTAGGGAAGGAATCTTGTTCCCATCACTACCTCTGTCCCACTGAATGCAAGCCATCCAGAACATGTACATGCAGAGTTACAGATTGGTCATGGGGAGAGTACCCAACAAAATTGCTACTCTGGGTTCTGAATTGGTCTGGGTCTTTACATGCTCAGTGATTAAAATTTCTTGGTCAAAGTCCTGCTGTCTGTAAAGGTGATGACTCTTTCTTCACCACATTCTGTAGTCTTCCATCTTTTCCTGTAGCCTCTTGTTTAAAAATCAGTATTTGTTGTTGTGATTTCATACCTCCGTGGTTGTGAAGCTTGTGACACGGAGGAAAAGGTGAAGTAATTGGAACAGACTGAACATTATTCTAGCACATGCATTTATCAGCATGGGTATCTTTGAAGCAGTGTCTGTGCTGATGATGTTCAGTGGATTTGGCTACCAATAAAGACAGTTGTTGCTTCTGTTTGTCTTAGCTAAAACATCTTTATGTGGAAAGAATGACCATAGTTACCTGTTCACCGCCTGAGTTTCAAGGTTTGTGTTACTCTTTTGTAATTCTGTATCTTAAGCCATACCTGATGTTACCATTTTTAAATAAATCTGGTTTGATGTAGGAACTCAATAGCAGTTGCAAAAAAGTAAATCCCCAAATGCTTTTTTTCCTACTAATGACCCTGCACAGTGAAATGTGAATTATTTTGCTTAAGAAATACAGTTCTGAATACTTCTCTTAGCCTTTAAAAATAAAGTATGGTTTTGAAAAACACAGCTTTTTGGGTTTGTGTAACTTTCTGATAAAAACTATTTTGCTTGAATTAAATGTGGAAGTGCTTTAATTAAACTGTATATATAACTTGTGTTTTAAATTTGAACAAAATGCCTAAGGGCTCATCCTTATGATCAAATGAACTCAAATTACAATTGTATGTTGCTGTTTACATGGCTTCCGGTCATAGTCTTTATTTCCTGTTCCCAAGAAGAGATATTTGATGTAGGTCACCCCTCAATAGAGGCTAAATCTTGACTTTGGCATTCAGGCTAGTGCACATGTGTTGTGCACAAATTAGAGGATCTTGAATGTAGATTTATCCCCTACAGTTTCCTGTTACTCCAACTTGGCTGTTTATGTCTGTCCACAGACAAACTGTGTCTGTCCACAGTAGTCAAAAGTCGGAAGTTGCTCCCACCTAATAGAAGTGGTCATATCTGTGTCCCGCCTGCTTGCTTACACATCAATTGCCCTTACTGAGAGTTGATTGATTCTATAACAGCATTCTCTCTCATTTTGATGTTGGCATTAGCAGTTTACACATCCTGTGACTCCCTTGGTGTGTGAGCATTTTTGGTTTTAGTGTTACTCAGCAAGTAAATTGACGAGCTGTCTGTACCTCATCTCAGTTTCCCAGGTTAGTGTGTGGACTTTCAAGCAGCTAAACGGGTTTGATGAGAAGTAGAAGTGCAGAAAGCTAACTGCACAAGAGATAAGCTAAGATGGGAAGGTCCAAATGTGGGATGTAAGTAGCTGAATGAGGAAGCTGTTATTTTTATTGGCTGCTCCTGCATTTACTGGAGCTCCTTCAGGTTATTTGTTCTGTTGCAGCATAGAGTAGGGGTGATTGTTGTAAGTGCTGTGGCAGTAATCAGCTCTGCTGGCAGTTTGTCTCTGAAAGCTGCAAGAGCATATTGATGTCAGCTGGGAGAAAGTGCTGCCAGTCTTGGCTCAGGTGTCTCTTTCTGCCTTGTGTGCAAGTCCTGTACTGTGCTGTTTGTGATCCCATGCCACAGATCAATGACCTGGGCTGCCCAGGAGTGCAGTGATGCACCTGCCCTGGTAGCAGAAGCTCATAGCCTTGTTCCTGTGTGAGTCCCAGTGACTTGGCTGTCCTCTCTGGTTTAGCTGCTGCCCCAAAGGGAGCAAGTGTCAGCTCAGTTGCCACATCCAGGCTGTTCTAGTTCACAGGGAGTCCTTTTGCATAGTAATGTGGAAAATGCAAAGCTTAGTGCCTTTACCAGACTTTTTGGGAAATTTTGTCTCCCTTCGTTGTTGAGCTATGAATAAATGGTCTTGTTGAGGTGGCTTGGCTTGTCCTTGTGGGAAGGCAGTGACTAGATGAGTAAGAACCAGACTCTCAAAGCTGGATGAAGGCAGATGGGACAAACCTAGGTAAGAGCAGTGATAGGCCAGAGGAGAATGGGTCAGTGAGTATTAAAAAGCCACATAAAGGTAAAACCATGCTACAGAAACAGCTTTTTGCAAGTACTATATGTAGTTTAAAATATCTATGTTTAAATGCCACTTCGTTTTTCTTGTGTGTTACTTTCAGGGCTTTTGCATAAAGTTTGTACAAGCCACACTCTTGAATATGCCTGTACATCCCTCTTCTGTGGAATGGAAGAGCAAATAAGGTTGTTATGGGAGCTCATGACACATGCTGTCCAAGAAGAATCCTTCACCCATATGGATGGGAGATTCTGGACATAACCAGGGGGAGCTGGAGCCAGGTTAGCTTTGGCATGTACCTTCCCATGGATCATGGCGTGCTACTGACTTGGAAGTGCTTGGAGCACCTTTGAAATCCCCCAGGGCATGTAGGCTGAGGGATGCTAGTGGCAGAGGCTGGAGGGCATCTAACACTGGCGGTTACTGGTGCTGACAATGATTGTTAACATGGAGCTGGAGGGTGGCTCACTAGGAAAATAGCAGCAGCGTTTTCTTCTGATGCCTAGAGAAGGATGTCTCATGAAGCATATTCAGAGCTCTGCAGAAGTGGGCCTCAAGCTTGCTTCACACATGATGGAGCGAGGGCAGCATTGTAAGAAAGTAATTCTGGGTTACCAAAGAGCTGAAGCAGAGTAAAAAATGGTAGTGTCCAGTGGAATGCTGACATCTCCATGTTCAGTACCACAAGACAAATCATAGGAAGTCAGTAGTGATATAAGAAAATGCAAATTCAGAGGAAGCAAGAACAGTTTTAATGTGGCAAATAAATGAAGCAGATCAAGTGGTTACTGGTAGAGCAACAGTGGAGCAAGAAAAAAAAATATTCACGTGACCAGGCTACAAGTCACTGATCACCTTGTGAATCAAAGCTTGGGTAAGTCATACTCACTTGATATGTTCCTCACAAACAGGAACTTTATGCGAGAAAAACCTTTTCTTGTCCCAACTGACTGGAAGTCCTGAGGTCCCATGGAATGTAAATACTGAGGACTCTCCTGTAGCTCTGAGTCTTGATGACTAACCAAATCCAGATGTTAATTTGTAATCTTGCTAACAAAGTGTTACTACTGTATATGTCTGCTGTACAAATGCCCTTTTGAAAGCTGTATTCTAGATGGATGATCTCAGACATCTTGAGATCTTATCAATAAATAAATGTACTTGCAGAGTATGTTATGTCTCTTTTTGTTAAGTGGGATACAACTTTGGCACCTTTGTTGTTGCACAAAGATTAAGATTTTTCTTAATGTATAAACTTTTTTTTTCAGAGGCTACAAGGAATGTGAGTTGCTATTGTATGCAAAGAAATTAAACTTGAAGGATTACAGGGTTTAAGTTGGCAGTTTATCTTAGAATTTCTTCCTAAAGCACAGCAGCTGCAGCAGTCCAGATGGTACCCATAATTTTTATAGAACAAAGGCATTCAGAAAAAGAAGGTACTACTCAAGTGTAAAGTAAGTCACGAGATGAGGTCTAAAGCAGGTAATAGTAGATTGAATAACATTATTGAAACATTTCATTTTCTAACATTCTCACTGGTGGGTAAGAGTTCTAGAAATGAGTTGAATTTGCCTGTTACATTTCAGAAGGAAAAATATCGCAGCTGAAATTATGTAGCAACCATCACAGTGTTCAATAAAATTAGCTTTTAAAATGGGCTGAAGGTACAAGTTGTTAGGAAATAGTCAGAATTAGATGGAAAAATATCAAAGCACTATCTTGAGAATGAAGTGTCTGAGCTGCTCCCAGCTGCACTGCCTCTCATTAGAGAAAAATCATTCTGATGTTCAGCTGCTAGTGGCTAGTTCTTATTTGGAAGAGAAAACCACCTGTGCTTTCTTATTTCAGATTTTTAAGAAATTAGTCTAAAGTATGGTTTCTTGCTAAGACTTTATAAGGAAAAATTAACACAACTGTTCTACAAGATGATTTGCCCTCACACTTTGTTGTGTGTTACCCTACAATGATAAAAAGTTCTTGAAAAAGAAAAGAATTTTCAGAAGCCATTTTATAATCTGGCACATTTCTTCTGTAATCTCTTGTGTGAAAAAGTTTCAAATCAGATAAAAGAAGATTCTAAACTGGAATTAATTACTAGCCTTTACACAAAACCAAAAAACAAACAAGAACCCAAACCAAAATAAACCCCCCAAACAAACAAACAAAACCTAAAAGCGACCAACCAAAAAACCACCCAAAAAAAACCCAGAAAAATGTGCATTTAGAGCGGATAGTTGACATCTCTCAAGAGCCTGAGGGAAAAAGCAACATCAAGGCAACAAAAAATTGTGTTTGACAATTACTCTGTAAAACTAAAAGTGGCTGAGGGACATTTGGTCTAGTTAGGTTGAGCGAGTGCCACGGTAGATTAAATGTAATAATGGCAAATGCAAGTAATTTAAAATGAAAATAATTTCAACTTTTCTGATGTCCCTGGACCTAGTGAAGTGCATAGGGAACATGCTGCATCATTCCAGAGGCTCAGTGAAAACTGGTTCAGGCAGAGTTCACACACGTACTTTTTAATGTCTATGATTACAATGCTTGCTTCTGGAAGAGGCTGGTTTTACCTTGGCCTTAATACTTAAGCCTGATCTTGACAAGTTGGTGTGATCAAATTTCTCCATTTAATGAATTCAAATTGTCAGCACATGCGATCTCATTTGTTAATTTCTGGTTGCTTTTATCTATGATGTACTGGGGGTACGATCCAGTTTGTCCACCTTCTCTGAAAGATAAAGTTTTGCAACAGATTCAGAAAGTTGTTTTGAAAGTAGTAATTAATTTCTGTCTTAACATGTTTGTACTCTCTAATGAATTGAATTTCTGAGCAAAAATAAAGGGAGATAAGTATTTCTAATTTTTTTAATTAATGTTAGAATAAGGAGAGTACTAGGGTAGAAATAGTTTAAGTTCAGAGTTCATTCTTTACTTGCAAAGGTAGGATACAGTGCAGAGGCAGTAAGTTTGACCTCTGGAGTCACCAACAGTATCTTCATTCCTTGTCATGAATCAGAAACAAAGTTTAGATCAGCCAAAAAAATCCATCAAGAATAAAGTTTCTCAAGATGGATTACCTCCTTGTACAGGAACCTACAGAATTACGCAAGCAAGAAGTTAAAAAGATGTAGTTCATGTATGGAGAATATTTTTGTACTTGTAGTTGCTTAATTTAGTTCACTTCTTCCAGGCTTTCCAGTAGAATTGACAGATTTGAGGACAAGTAGGTGGCTTGAGCTGTCTGGCCTTCCTTAAACCCCACTTGTTATGTGTTTGCCTGGAAACCTGGTGGATTTGTGGCATTTATATGAAGACCTTAAGGCTATCTCTTCAGGAAACCTTTTATGTAGATAGGCTTATGTAGGTTTTTAGGTGACTGCCTTTTGTTTTCCCATGGTAGAATCCAAGGCACATCTTGTTTGACTTAACCTGTAGAGTGCCCTTGTATTTCTTGGACAGCTTCACTAGGTCTGTATGTTCCAACAGTAAAGAAAGTTGCTTTTAGAATATCACAGCTGTTGTGTTACCTGTTAATACTCTGTTCTGCAATATATACAGGGCATAGTGTTGTATTAAAAATATTGCTAATTATAGTAGAAATAGCGTAGAGTTATTTGGGTGCACGTTTATGATGGAATTCCAGTCTGCAGTACAAAATGACAGGTGAAAGCTTCCCTTCACACAAGTGGGACAAAACCACAAAGAACAGCAGTAATGGGAGTCTGACTTGTTTGATGCATTTCTCCCAAAAGCTTGTGGACCTGATTGTGCAGTCAATTTGCATAATCATTCCGTAGACTTGTAAAGCTGCTCCTACCTGCTTTAGTGACAGGAGATAGCCAGTAACCTGTGTATGCCTTAATTCTAAATTAAGGTCTGAGTCTTTTGCACGTAGGAGTGTGTCACAGGTGAGTTATTAAGAGTATATCAATGTGGGTGTAACTGAAAAGGTTTTATTAATGATTAAATGATGATCAAAGATTGACACCTAAACTGACACATAAATGAAAAGTGAATGATGATAGAATTGTTACTAAGCAACACTAGCACAGTAATTAAACAGTGATTTAACAATGTTTTAAATTATTGTTTAAACAATAATTAAGCAACTCTGGTCAAATGCTGTACTACTTACTGTACATCTAATAATTAAGCTATAGTTCGATTTGTAAAAGCTGCAGCAAGTATACAATATACCTTTTGGCTTAATGCAAAATGTCACTTTCCTCATTGTAGATTCAAATGTTTGGTAAGGGGATCTTCAGCCTCGAGCATTAACCTTAAGAGCCATCCCTGTCTGAGAGGGGAGATCATTGCCAAGCAGCCTGCTGCTGTACAGGAGAGTACATGGGGGCTACAGACATTTATTTAGAGGTTAAAATGACTGACTCATAGCCAGAGCCCCTTTTGGTGTACGTGCAGGTGTGCACTGAAGCAGTTTCAGTTCTGTCTAGTCCCAGCTCAGGCTGGTACTAATCTTCTGATTAAAGAGGACTAAACTCCTTTGTGGATAAGATTTGGTTTAGGATGATTCTCGGGGTTTGCACTGCAGGGATGATTTTAGTCAGGTCTCCTTTTAGGTGATGCCTGAATCAGAGTACTGTCACTCAGTCAAAAGGGGTGTATCCATCACAGGGATATTGCATTATAAAAAAAAAAAAATTGGCTCTATCCGTGGTATCAGCATTGTATAAAAGAATTGCGGTCTCTTAGGTTGTTTGTATCAGCATCTAAGTCTGAGTACAGGGATGTGCTGGAGCACTGGACTGGAAAAATATTTTTCTCCAACTGAAATGCATTATGCAGAGTAGCCTATATTCTTTATGCCTGCCCTCCCTAAGAGAAGATAATGAGATTTTCCTCACAGAAGGATAGAGACAAGGGGTCTGTTAATCACCATCTGATGAAGGAACATTTTCTCAATGGGGAATGGCTTACCCAATTGTGTGATAGAAACTCGTGGGAAGACTGTAATTTACAACTGCCCTGTCCTTGTTTAAGTAATGGATGGTATGGTGATTCCTACCACAGATGTAAGCACTAGGAGTTCTTGCAGCTCAAACAAAAGGCAACTGGGGAGTTGAGGGTGAAGGACTGGGAATTACATTTAGGAGGAAGAAGTTATGAAGTTATTCTTTCTTTTAGAAAGAGAGAACAAAAGATGATGGAGTAACAACAGAAAGCAAAGAGCCCAGGAGTAACATGATACAAAGCTGAAGAGAATACTCATTCCTATCTTGAATCATATTTTTTTTCTGAAATATAGGTGAAACTAACAAAAGGAGAGTGATTATTAACACAGACAAAACCTTGATGCAATCTGGAAACCAGTATAAGACATGGGAATGGCAAAAAAACCCAGCAGGATATGAACAGACATGGGGGTTGCTTCCCAAGTGCTGTTATGAATTGGGGCATGTCCAAACTAATTTAATTTCCTCAGCTCCTTCATACTTGTGGAACACCTCCTACATAAAAAAGGCTTAGGATTATTGATATTTTCCCAAACTGTGTGTCTAATATTCTCTGTGTGCCCTAACTGCAATGAGCCATGAGTCCCCTGTGTTTTGGCCAGCTACCTGTGCCTAGAGCTGTCCTGCTAGGACTTCTCACTCCACTCACAGTTACCAAAGGGTGTGGCAAGCCAGGAGACCTCCTATTCCTACCCAGGTGTGCTTCAGCTGCAGGCGCTCAGCTTGATGGCAGAGGAGTAGCAAGGGCTTACAGACTGGGAAAAGGAATAAACAAAACAGAAGAATAGAATTATTTAGTTTGGAAAAGAATTCCGAGTCCAACCACAAACCTAGCACTGCCATATCCACCACTAAACCATGTCCCCAAGTGCAATATCTACATGTCTTGTAAATACCTCCAGGGATAGTGACTCAACCACTTCACTGGACAGCCTGTTCTAGTGCTGGCTAGCCTCTTCATTAAAGAATTTTTTCCTCATATCCCATATAAAACTGCCCATGATGCAACTTGAGGCTGTTTTTTCCTGTAGCTTGTTATCTAGGAGAAGAGGTCAACCCTCACCTTGCTACAAACTCTTTCAACGTGTAGAGTGCAATCAGGTCCCCCCTGAACTTTCTTTTCTCCAGGCTAAACATCCCCTGATGCTTGAAAATGCATCAGACTTGGCTGGTCTGCATGGATATAAGAAAAAACTACTGTCTTGGAAAAATGTTACTTTGAAGATACCAGACTTTAGGTAGGTAGACGGACTGTAGTTAGCAAAAAGCAGAATCAAAATGTGAAGTTTAGTATTGCTTCCTCGTTGTAATTAAATGCTTGGGAAAAGGAATCACAGAATCACAAAATGAGTCATGACCACAGTGGGTCATCTGGTCCAGCCTCCCTGTTTGAACAGGGTCATCCCAGAGCAAATGGTGGTGCTTCTGGGTCCTTTTCAATTCAGACTGTTCTGTGATTCTCAAGTGAAATTGCTAAAAAAAAGGGGAAATAATGGCACTGTTGCTATTAAATATGGCACAGGATTATGCTCAGAGGGTTCTTGAACACCTCCAGTGAGGGAGAGTCCACAACTTATTCGGGCAATCTGTTTCAGTGTGTGGTCACTGCAGAGTAAAGAAATTTTTCTTCATATTCAGGTGGAATTCCTGTGTATCAGTTTCTGCCCGTTGCCTCTTGGCTCCACACTCTCACCTCCCTCCATTCAGATGCCGATAGTCCCCTCTCGGCGGCCTCTTCTCGAAGAGAAGCGAAGTTGCTGGTGGAGAGGAAAGGCACTATTGTAGTTATAGAGGAAAGAACAAGAGCGCATTTCCCGGGTGCCCTGATGCTTTATTTTTCCGAAAGGCTCCACGCCCGATCCCAGACACCGCCGCCGCCTCCACCGGCCCCGGGGCCCGCACGGGGCGGGGCCGCCGGCGCATGTGACCGGGCGGGCGCCATGGCGGGCATGGGGGCGGCGCGCGGCAGCCCAGAGCTGGCCGGGGC
>VWYI01003928.1:40514-78756 GCA_013399455.1 Anthoscopus minutus
TGTGCAGTTGATAAGTTTTGTTTATGTTAATGGTGATGCGAACAAGAACCTACTTTGTCACTACCTTTCTGTTAACTTCTGGATTAAAATGGAAGATAAAAATGCTTCATAAGACTGATAAGATAAAAATGTCATAAGACTGCATGGATTTTTATACACTTTGTTAGTCTTTAAGTATTAGTCTTTAAGAGTAACTTCTCTTATCTTTTATATTCAGAGTTTTGTACTCAAAATGTTAATGATTTTGTTTTCCTCACCTTTTGTCTCAGATGCCTTTCATCAGATAGTACGAGATGAAGGAGTCTTAGCTCTGTGGAATGGTACTTTCCCCTCCTTGCTGCTGGTCTTCAATCCTGCCATACAGTTTATGTTTTATGAAGGCTTTAAACGAAAGCTTTTGAAAAAGCAGCTGCAAGTGAGTATGTTTTGAGGCCAGATGATGAACATGCTCTTTTACAAGACAGGTTTTTTAATATGCATCACTTGAACAAATTCAGAATGTAGGTTTGATTTTTGTTCTTGTATTTTTAAGTGATTTTTTGAATTAATGTGTCTAAAAAGGGTTCAGCGTCATGAAATGAGACTGGAATCTTTCCTATCCCTAGGGAAGAGATTCCTGTAATAAATTCTTCTACCTGTAAAAATAAAACTGAACATCTTGTTCACATTTGTTTGCACATGTTCACAGGTCTTGATTTAAAGTAGAGATTTCAGTTCTAATATATCTTTTTTATATTTTTGCATACTGACTGTTTTGAAGTCTGCTTTTAACCTTTTTTGCAGTAAATAATAACCTTTTTTTTCTGGAAGACCTCAGTTTTTTAATATAATTTTTTCAAGGATGGACACTAGAATTAAAAATAGCATTGCAATCATACCTTCCTGGTTTTCTAAATAGAAGTATAATCACTTTTCTGTCCCAGCTTTATAGTGCTCTTCTTTTTCCTTATTCTTTTTTCTTGTCTATACCAGAGATTCGGTGAACTCATGTTCCTTTTATGTTCCAGCAAATTGAAAAGCATTTGTATTACATTTTCTGATAACATCATAATGTTGTCTTTAAGATGTGGTGCTTTGCTGTTAATTTGTGATTTTAGAATGTTATGTCAAAGCAGTATGTTACCAAGCCATCTTGTTTTTCCCTAAGATGTACTGAAAATATTTTTACATGAGATTTTGCATCATTGATGAGACTTGGGTTTTTTACAGTCTTTGGTTAATACTGCAGCTGTAGCACCCCATTTGTGCCTGTTCGATCTCCTCAGTTACATCATGCACATTTTTTGAATTATGAGCTTAACTTCCATCTGCACTGTTATTTTCTTGCTGACTAATAACAATTTGTTTATCGATTTATTTCTTGTGTTTCTTTTAAATTACTTAGTTCCACCTTAAATTACAGGACATTTCTTTGTCCGTGATCAGTGAAGAGGAGAAATATTTTTTTTTTCAGCTAGGAATGGTAATTTTTAATTTGGAAAACATTTTTCTTCCTATTTGGTCTTTTTCTGATTGTCCTAAATATATCAGGTTGACCTTTTTAGAGATGTGCATGCGTGAGTGTATTTTTGATTGCAATCAATGTTTTAGAATATATTTTGAGCATGTTTTGATGTGGGCATCTACTTATGTTCAGTGATTAATTCATGCTATTAGACTGAGATGCACTGTAATCAGCATAGGCTGTAACAATGTATTTGGTACATCCTGGAGCAGTGTGAGCTTTGGTGCTGAGGATGGGTTTCAGCAGAGGTTTTTAACTAATATGTGATGAGATTTTTAGCCTATGGCCTCCAGACTAAAATTCTGCCTGGTGGTGTAGTGATTATGTCTCCGGAATAGAGAGTGATGTTCAAGGAATCTTTCGCTGTCACCTTTTCACAAGCACCATATGCCTTTTTGGTTTCACTGTTGCAAAAACTGAAATGCTGAAATAGTATGTTTAAATGATACTTCCTTATCTTTTGTCTACTCTTGGTGCTTTGAAGTAGTCTAATTGTATGGCCTTATATTGACTGTGTTTCTGTAGTCTAGTTATATTGAGAAATGCAAAAACAGATGGAAGTTACAAATAAACTTATGATGTGGGAAAGTTAGTTGACCCATAACCAACTCTAAGGTTAGAAGACCCTGAGATTTCATCAAGTCATTATGCCAAAGAACCTTAGATAATCTGGTGGCAGGTACCAGTACAGAATCCCCAAATACAAATTGGCTGTTTTGATACTACGTGGAAGTAAATTTGTTCTTTATCTATTGAATAGCTCACATCTTTGGATGCTTTTGTCATTGGTGCAATAGCCAAAGCAGTTGCCACTACCCTCACTTATCCTCTGCAGACAGTACAGTCAATTCTGCGGGTAAGTAATAATTTCACTCCATGGTAACTCTGCCTCTGACCTGATCTGCATCATACAAGCCTTGTTCAAACATGGCTTGTTTTTATTTGTGTTAATGGACCCATTGTTTTGGGAGACATTTTTCCCAATGCAGGTCACTGATTAGGATGGCTCTCCGGTTTTGATTGAGCATGGTATGCTGGTGCACATTTGTTTCAAGTGACTGGTAGGATTGCCAGTGTGTTGTATTGGTACAGTGTCACAGAAGATGATGCACTGTACTGCTTTTAGGCACTACAAAAATGTACATTTACTTCTTGGAATATAAATGGAAAACACGTGTGTCAAGTGGGAAGTTAAAATTAAATCTCCTAAAACCAGTCTGTTTCGAGATGATCTATGGTAGTAAAACAAAAACAAAAAAAAAAGAGTTCTGTTCATAGGTTTTGTTGTTCAGATGGTGGTGTCAGTGTCCAGAATGTGATTTGTCAGGGGAAGCTGAGCTCCCTTATAAATAATATCTTTAACCACTTGCCTGGCCATGTAGGCTAACTGTGGTGTTAATGGAAACACTTGCATTTATTCTTACTTCCAATTTGTATATATGCTGGATAATACTGCTGCCTTCAGAGTGTACCAATACTGTAATATTGACATGAGACAAAACTGAGGAGTAGAAGGAAAGGAGGAGACCTGGCCATGCATAAGCATATTGTACTTTAATTTCTATGCTTTAAACTCTGTAACAATTAAATATTAATAAGTGTTTCCAGATGAAATATATTTTCCTAAGTAAGGAGGAGCCTTAAGGTGCCTGTACAGTAAAGCTATTGTGTATGTTCTGAAACTTAGACAAATTCGGAGAATGAGTTGAGTTGCTGAAAACAAGCCTTCCATGCTAAGAGTATCACTTTTCAGACTTCTCTTATAAGAGAACTTTTGTGCTAATTGTTCATCTGGAAAAAGTAATTTTCAAGCAAGTTTTGTAATAATTTATAACTCTATAATTAGAGTGTAATAAATGTATCTTGATTTTTTGCAACCTGTAAAAAGGATGCTCTATTTCAAAGCAAGAGAATTTGAATATACTTACTGTGTAATTTTGTCAGCAGTCATCCTTTCTGAAGTTTTCATAATTTCTGATCAGCTGAACTAGTGCTTTCTTTCAGTGCCTTATCCTTCTTTTTAACAGCCTGGACGCATCTCAGTAGTAGCTAAACTAGTAACACAGAGTTCTGCTACTGGAAGAAAGACATTTAAGCAAAAATAGCTCTGTTTGGATGAATTGCAACATCAGTCTGTTTTTAATTTGTGATGCTCCTGTTTTCCCCTGGTGTGAAGGAGAGCTGGAAGGAAAGTTGGAGTGCTCTGTTTTAGCCTGAGCATTGCACAGCAATGCAGATTTCATGGGGCTGCAGCCACAGAACAGCTTCAGCCCTTGTTCCTTTCCATGGTTCCTGGAGAAGTGGTTACAGTCTTGAGGCTTCATGTTTTTTCTATCTCTTTTTAGCTTTTTGAAGAAAATTCTTCTGGCCCTTAATGACAGTGTAAAAAGGAAAAAAAAACCAAATCAAAACAAAAATCCAGTGCCAGTCCCTCCACTCCCTATGATGATGGGGAATGCAAGGACCCTGTCTCTAGTTCTGCAGTCACTAGGGGTGACTTCTCTCTTTGCTCTATGAAAGAATAGCCAGGAGCACTGAACACATCTGTCAAGGACAGCAGAAATGTGTCTGTGACATCTGTGCTGTCCAATTCAGACTTGCTCTATTTTGTGATATGTTTTCTAATCTCAAGTTGACATTGTTCTAGTTGATGAAGTTTTTGTTACTCACACTAAGTTATGTTAAAAAAAAGGTTATGAGTAAGGCTTAGTATTTTCAGAACTAATATTCTGCATGAAAGAAAAATATATAGTTGCAGGTGTTTTTTAAAACAATTTTAGCAGATCTGCACACAAACTAATATAAGCTTAATATAATTCATATAAACTTACACATCATAACTAAGTTCTGTCAACAAAATAGTACAGGATTTTTTTTTCTTTTTAACCTCAAACCTTTAGAAGCTTACTCTTTTTTGAAAGTTATTAGGGTTCTTTGTAATAAAGTGTCTACACCTTTGCTTTCAACTCTTTGGCACAGCTCTCTTCTTACCGTCATATAGTGAGCAATTATCCTGTGTAATTGACAGTGATAGCAGCTTCCTGCTTTGCCATTTGATGTGTCCTTCTCCCAGTCATTAAAACTGTATGACAGTGGTCTTACTCATTATGCAGTGAAAATGTTCTTTAGCCTATGTGGCAGTAAAGAGCAGATAAATTTGGCTCTGGAGGTACAGCAGTACCATTAATGTGCTCAGAAATCCCAGATGAAGAAGTTCTCTTTAAAACGGAAGTATTTTTTCTCTGTCATAGAGAATGCTAATCCCTTTGGGAAATCTTCTGCAGCAAACACTGAAGTGTTAGCATCCTAGTGAAAAATGAATGGTTTTCTTCTCTCTTGATGAACCTTTGTTTGTAGTACAAAAATTGTCCAGTGGTGGAGAAAAGAGGAGAATGAGCCACCTAATGGTGGTGTAGTGTGGAAACCTATGAGTAATCTGGGCAGTGACTGACACTAACTTGGAACGTAGTTAGCAATTTTTGGGGGGCATGTCTGAGTCTTTGACAATCATTTTTAACATTGATTTGTCAGTATCAAATGGATAGTTGCTGATGAGAAAATTGTGGATTTTGAGTGCATATTTACCTAATAACAGGAGATTTCCACTAGCATTCTGTGGCTGCTGTTTCCACCTCAGTTACTAAGACACATAGTAAAGGAACTTGTATCATCGTAGCATTCTCTTAAAATTTCTGAGTTGCCTAAAATCAGCTGGCATACTTTACCTACTGTCAATGGTAATTTCTTACACCTAAGAAATAGAAGTTGCCCGAGCATGTTCTGGGAAAACACTCATCCAGCATATAGTTGCTCAAGTTCACCTTTCTTAGCACAGAAGCTTAATACAGTCTTCAAAAGCTATTAGGCTGTGCTGTTACAAAAACAAGTGTGCCAGCTCTTGTATATTAATAATTCATAGTTACAGCTTGCTGACACTACTATCAACCTGTATCAGATAAGAGTTACCAGTGAATGCTAGAAAAGGAGTTGCTGAAATTGCTAGTTTTACTCTGCAGCAGCAGCTGTCATGCCTACTGAAAACCAGCTTGGGGATAAGCAAGTGCAGTGAGTAAAAAAGAAATATTATTTAGGCTAGGTAGGTGAATCAAGCACTTTTGAATTCTTCCACAGCAGTTCACACATAAGTGCTCAAAGACCATTGCTGGGCATATAAATTTTGTGTTCAATTACGCAGTCTCAATGTAGTAATGATTTGCAGATGTGTGAGGGTCTGAATTTTTGTGAAGTGAAAGCTAAGAAAGCCAGAAAGAACTTGCTTTGAGTGTCATATGCCTACTCAGACTCTGCAAATTATGTTTTTGAGATCTTGAAAACTGCTTCCTCCAGAGCAACTGAAAGAGAGGAAATATTTGTTAGAATCCATCTTAAAACCAAACCAAATTACAGTACCATGTACAGTTTTAATGCTTGCAGTGTGAGCTTTGGCCTCTGTTCTGTGCTGGGGTCATATAATGTGGAAAATGTTTAAAGAGGTTTAGGGTAGGCTCTCCAGATTTCATGCATGTATGTCTTTTCTGCCAATGGGGAAACAGTACAGCAAAATACTCTTCCTTTTTTTCAGTTTGGACGTCACAGGTTGAACCCAGAGAACCGAACACTGGGCAGTCTTAGAAATGTTCTTTACCTTCTTCAACAAAGAGTGAGGTGAGCTTTCCCATTTTATTTCTCCTACCATGATAGAGAAGACTTGAATATTACTAATGTTTTGAAAATGCTGCTGGATCTGGATTTTGTTTCCTTTTGCCTCACTTAAACTTGACATTTAAGTAAACCTGGTTTTTGTAATATATTGTAGAGTAAGCCCACAAACCCAAATTCTCCTAAATGTCTGTACAGTAAGTGACATCAAGGATACATATGGATACTAATTCATTTCACCTCTCAGCTTGAAAAGAAGCAGGTTTCTTGCACAAAAGACTGTAAATTTCTGCAGAACTTTTTCTTTAAAATATTATTAAATATAGCTGGCTCAAGATCAAGAATGTGTTGAAGAATTCAACAGTTGTCATTAACTTGTGAAATTGATTCTTTGTACTGTACTGATTTACTTACAGAAAGCTATTCATACTTGTTTTCTTGCTTGTTTTTTTTTCTCTTCCTTAGGCGTTTTGGATTAGTGGGACTCTACAAAGGCCTTGAAGCAAAGCTCCTGCAGACAGTCCTTACTGCTGCTCTTATGTTTCTGGTGTATGAGAAACTGACTGCTGCAACCTTCACAGTCATGGGATTAAAGCACTCACGCCGACATTGAAAAGGAACCTATGCCAAAGATTCTGGGGTCTAGAAATCACATTCCATTTCTGAGACCTGGCTGGGTAACAAAGGGTCCTCACTTTCTCTACTTCTCTTTTTAGCCGCCTTTATCTCCAGTATTTGGAGAAATCTGGAATATGCTCTATAGGACCTGTTGCCATGAATTCAGGGAGAGCCCATTCCCTATTATTCTGTGTGCTCACTGTGTTAAGGATAAAAACAGAGACCTTATTTAAGCACTTGACATGAAATTTGAACTATTATGTGATTTGGTTACTTGGTTCATATGCTTGACAAGAGTGATTATCTCTCACTATGCTTTCTTCTTTGCCCTCAAATTGTCCTCAACTATTCTTGTATCTTTACCTTCTGTCAGCAGTTGGTGGGGTTGGTTTTGTGTTATTTTCCTTGACCTGTGTTTGTCACTCTGTATTTGGTTCATTAAAATAATTCATAAAGAATGACGTTTTTGGCATGGTTTTCCTTTACCTTCAAGTATGTTTGTGGCACAGGATCTGATGTTGCCCCAAATGCCTGGTGGTGAGGTCTCTGAACTGGTGGAGTGAATATTACAAGTGAGTGTGCAATCTGTCTTCTTGAATCCAGCTATTTTGAATCTTGAAAATTTTGAATGCAAATACTGGCTAGATTAGGAGGAAGATAACCTCTTGCCTTTTCAAGCTGAGTCCCTCAAACTGCCTCAAGAAAATGGGCTTGCTACAGAAATACATGACATTTTGTGACCGTGTTCCTTGTGAGAACGTGAATTCACACCATGTTCTTATGCAGATAGGGCACTGCCCTATGCTTCAGAAGTGTTATGCCTGCTCAATTATGTGCTTTGTTTATTTTTCCACTGATATTCCCAGGTCATAAATGTCACAACTGTTGTCCCAGTTAGTGTACATGCATATGTTCTTTTTGCATAAGTTTAGTCAGTATTCCTAGACCCTAAAATCCAAATTAAATTGTGCATTCTCCACTGTTAAGTTGGCTGTAGGATTGTTCTGAAGAGTAGTTTTCTATTTGAAATATTGAAAAATTTCTTGGCATTTTTAACACCAAGAATGTCTGGGAGGAGAAGACTTGAATGCTGCAGGAAATATGTTACTGAATTGCAAAATGGCGCCTGTTTTTGGAGTCTGAATTTTAAGAGTAAAATTGTAAAAAAATTCTGCAGATAATGTCTTTGGAACAAGCACCTTACACAAGCTGCTTCTTTTTAAGAGTATTGAGAGTATCTATACAAAAAGAATGGCCTTAATTCAATGCTGGTTGACTTTCAGTCCAAGTAGGATTTACATAGACAAGTAAGAATAAAAAAGTGCAATGAGCTGTAATTATACTTTGTTAAAAGGTGAAAATGAAAGACTGGAGACCTCACCACTGGAAAACAATGAATCACAATGCTGAAAATTTCAGTGAAAATTCTTTTTCTACTGAAATTAGGTGCCCTGTGGAAAGGTAGTCTGCTGTCTTTTGGGTGTTTTTAATAAGAAATTAGGAATTGATAGTATGGCTCTTGATAAGCTACCTTACCTCAAAATTCCTGCTGTCAGAATCATTGTGGGGAAGCAAAGTGGTTCTCATGCCAGTCCAGCTGAAATTGCTTGGCTTTTGGGAGCTGGAGTTCAGCACCTTGGACCTTTCTGTTCTTTGGCATGAAGAAGCAATTCCTGCAGAAACGAGAAATGTTTTCCTAGTTGCTCTATCTATATGAAGAAAGGAAATGCTTGCTAGCATTTATTAGCCAAAAAATACTTGTCTACCTGCCAGTGTAAAGTATTTCCTTTTTGCAAAAAAGCTGAATACAGAAGCCCCATGTAAAAGTGTGTCGGCCTTGGCTGTGTCTGCATTACCATTGAGCCTGGAATAGACATTTTGCCCTAAACTCTCTACTTGGTTCTGCTCAGCAATTATCATGAAACAGTTTCATAAAGGAATGAAAGAGAAAGCTACTGAAGCTGGGAGCATCTCCAGTCTTCTTTTAATGGTAGACCTGTGGCATTTAACATTTTTCTGTGCTTCTGCATTCTCTGGTATTGATTTAGACATTAAACTGAAATAACTGAAAAACTACTTAACCTTGTGTGGCTGAGCCAAAATGCAGATGGTTGAGGAATTTAGTAATTTGTTCAATTGGCAGGCAGATGTTCAGCTGGTACCTCTACCTAAGTTTTCTCAGATGTAGTTTGAACAGATGATGACATTTCTGTTAGGCTGCCTAAAACTGTTTTGGGCTTCAATGGTGTTGGTGAGTATTTCTGAGATTAAAAGGTCCATAATTTATCAAAGCAAACTATGAAAGACTATTTTGAATCTTGGTGCTGGAGTTGTAATTCATCCTTTGTGGAAAAATACTGTCCAGAAATGAAAACTAAATAAAATCATTTTACTCTGTTTTAAAATACATTTACATAAATTATCATTTCCTGCTGTCCCACTCATAAGCAAATAACAGCTTTAGGGGGTGGTGTCAAGACATAATCTAGCAAATCTGGCTCTGTAGATTTGTCATTTCACTGGAGAAAGAAAGTAGGAGCACTAATGACATCGTTCCTGTCAAACAGCACAAAACATACAAGTGTTCCTTTAGACACAGGTGGCTCCCAATGGATGTGGTTATGGCAGTTGAAGCTGCAGATGGAACATGGAGGCAGAGTATAAGGTGGTGTGGCAGAAGCAGTTCTAGGCACAAGTACCTGCAGTGGCAGCCTTGGCTACAAGTGCTCTGTACTTCTGCTCTGCATTCAGTAGTAACTGTGTGTTCCATCCAAAAATTGTGTACATTTATTTCTAGAGAACATAACAGAAAATATTTTCATCTTCAGGTGAAAACCAGATCTTTTCCCTATATTTTTAATAATGTTTTTGAGAGAAGAATTAAAGGAAAGATGATAAAAAAAGACAGCAGCAGAGAGGATTGTCTGTCTTAGCCGAGTTCCGTCATGGGTAATTCTGTCCTTGACGCAATTTAGGAGATTTAAATTTAATCCTGTGCTCTTCTTTCCCACCCCACACTTTGACTGAAGGTAGGAAGCCCCTGTAGCATCTTAGAGATTGCAAAGCAAGTGGCTTCTAGGGTATCTGTGATATTTGGGATGAATTCTGCTCCAATTTGTGTTCCAAACCATGTTTCTTGCCATTATAGGTTGCCTGTATGGTAGGGCAGTATTTAACACATTTTAGCATATTCATTGATGTTATTCATGTGTGTGTATATATATATATATATATTTATCTTTTGGATATGTATATATATCTCAATATATCATAAAATAGAAATGCTATTCACTAAGCCTCAGTTAGGTGAATGACAACTGATAGGGTATTACATGTTCTTTTTGTCTTATGTAATGTTGAATTGCTGAGTATTTCCTGCCAGAGCTGGCTGTACTTTGCTAGAAGAGTCTCTCCATCAAACAATTTTCAGGCTGCACTGAAGAAAGTTATTAAAACCTGAAAGCTGGTGCATACCCTTTGTGGGAGGAAAAACAGGATTTACCTTCAAGTCTGACCAAGAGGAACAGAGCACGCTGCACTGCAAAGCTTCTTGTCCAGATTAATCCTTCTTTACATGTATTTCAGCTCCCCTGCTGAGGAAGGAAAAGGGGGAGTGCTGACCCTGCTCATTGCTGGACTTCTGTAGTAAAGACAGGTAAACACAGTGCATTCAGAGGGAAAAACCGGTGAGCGTTCACAACTGGGATATTCCTTGCACAGGCGTCTATTGAAAAAGATATTTATTGCCATTAATGGAGTTGTTTTTACACCACATGTCAAAAACATTTCTCAGCTGGTGAGCATGGGGCAGGAGAGCACAGGGCTGTGGAAGAGAGTGAGATACATAAGGAGACCTGTAGTGTTTATGCCCATTGTTGGGGTTTATGTCTTTTTTTTTTTTTAATGTTGTGATTTAAAGCAAAGAATGAGGGTGATGTGATGAGGAAGATGGGTATTAAAACAGGGTTTTTTATGTCATTGTTTAATCACCTAATCTAAAAAGCTGAATTCTGTGTCTGCAAAGGGTACTTTGTGGGCATTAGAAACCTCACTCTGCCTCTTGCAGTGTTTCACAGCAGAAACAGAGGTTTTAGGGCATGGTCTGATGGTCTATGTGGGCTGAAGAGCCCTCTTCAAAGCAAGTTTTCTTGGTACAGAGAGGGGGGCCAGGTCCATCTCTTGCACAAATAAAGCTGTGCATGACTGCATGGTCTGTACAGGGCTATTGATGCTGACCTAGAGTAAAACTTTACCAGGGTGTAACATAATCTATAACTTACATAATATTCATAGCTTACAGGTTTTGATAGCACTAGATAAAAAGATAGCTCTAGGATCCAATGGATAACAGCAAAACAGCTTTTTTGAACTGGCACTGCACCATGCAATAAACTGCCTGCTAGAGAGTTATTTTAACTTCTTCCTTTGCTTTGTGTTTAAAAGAAATGGACTCCAGAATTTCTTGGAAAATGATAACTAAAAAGAGATCTCTCCACTGTTCTATTTGGCTGACAACATTTTTGTCTGCTCTTTGTAGCAAGGTAGTGAATTTGTCAGAGCAGTCTGGAACACAGCACAGCCCCTTCAAGGTAAGTGGCAGAAGCTTGTGTTAAGATGGATTTATTTTTGTCCTCTGCAGTCGGGGAAATTGTCCTCCAGTTACTGCAGCTGGAGGAGAGGGAAGAGCAGGAAATCGGTGTGGTGCAGTTCAGAAAGCCCAACAAGACAACAGTCCCCATAACTTGCAGCAATGGAAATGTGAAGTGATAACAAGGCCAGAATCTATCTGTGAGAGAGTCTCCAGTGCATTACCAGATCCACTTGCGCAGTGGAGCCCAGCTCACAGGGGTGCTATTGCAGCAGCAATCAACTACACGGTTCACACCCCCATCTCTGCTGTACCAGTGGTGAGAGGCTTCATTTCAACAATCCCTGACTGCAATCTTGGGTGTATATTCTTTTGGAGCTGGAATGGTCTGGAATGGTCTGAAGTCAGGGGGTTTTCTTGTAGAATTCCTCACTACTCAGTGCTTTTCATTTGCTGTGTTGCTTTCTATGACTTTTCGAACCAGCTGAAGAAAATAACAGGTGTATCTAGGTTGTTGGTATTTGCATTTGGATTTGCTGCCGGAATTGCATAAGGCATTTAGAAAGTCTCCCAAATGTGGCAATATGCCAGCTTGTAAGTCAGTTGAAAAGGCCCAGTTAGTGGTCACACTAGGAAGAGTGCCTCAGAGAAGCAGATTTTAACTACAGGGAAAGCCTCTTAGCAATATTGTATTTGTAGCTTTATCTCTAATGCCAAACAGATTGATTCACATGTGCTGGGCTCAGGGATATGTATGCAGGAGGGGCCTGGGATCAGCCCAGGTTTATCCATAGGAAAACACATTTTTCTGACTTCTATTCACACTGGGGGTTTGCAATTGTTAGTGCTTGGTATCCAGCTGTCGTCACAGTGCACGTTGGTCTTATTCTTAGAAACAGCTAATCTCTTCTGCACTCTGACATCCATGTATGGAGAACTAGGTTGGGGTTTTTCCCCCAATAGGATTTATTTCAAATTAGAGACAAATGCTGGCCAGGCTTTGCCTGGCTTCACTGTGGAGTCCTTGCTGAAAACTGTTGCTTTACAGTTCTTGGCTTGGCCTTTCTGGCCTTCATCTGGGATGAGCAGAAGATTGCAGCCTGTCTCGGTGGATTCAAAATGTGATAGGGCCTCCCCTAATTTTTTCATTGTCTCAGCTGAGTGATGGCACATCAAGGCCCAGAGTTGCTGTTTTGAACAAAAAAAATTTTTCCTTTGTCCTGTTATTTTGGGAAGTTCACTGTTCTTTTAATGTCCTTGAGGAGCCATGGTGACTTGTTGATGTGAAGGTTTTATGAAGCTCTGTCTTTCATGAATGCTGATGTGAGAAAACGAATTTGATGGATTTTTCTCATTATCTTTCCTCATGCACATGTCCATGCAGTCCCAAGACTTAGAGTCACCTGCTGCATACAAAACAAATGTCTCCATCTGAGTTATTTCTCCTAGACTTGCTTTGTGGCCATGAATCAAGAATACTTTGACACTGCTGGTTTTTAGTTTTGAAATTCCCAGGATTATGGAAGGCAATATATGAGGGTTTTGTATTTTTTAACATGTCAACCTTTTATCTTAGTCTTTCCATAATCTTTTGAAAGATACAAGTTGGAGATTTCATATGACGCTTTCAAAACTCTCAAGAGTAAAGCAGAGTATTCCAAGAAAACTGAAATATTGTGTTTAGTAGATATATTTAGTGTTTGGAGGACAAAATGGGAAAAATTTATATTTTCTTCATAAGCAGGGAAGAGGACAAAAAAAATGGAGACAGAATTAGTAAGATTTATTTCTTCGCTGTTTTTCTGGAACAAATACATGTAAGTTTTTTCTAAAGCCAAAGGAGAAACATTCATGGAAGCCTTGTAGCTCCCGTGTGCAAGATGTTAATTGCTCCTCTAGTGTGACACAAGTTTTCATATTATTAAAAACTATGGAGATATGCATATTCATATACATAAAAACAATATTAATTTGTGAAGCTCAGCATCCTGAAGCTCAGCAACCTATCTCATTCCCCTTCTCCATGATAAGTCTGTTTTATTCCTGCGGAGTGAGAAAGGGCTCAACCCGAGGAGGCAGAGGGTAGTGCTGGTTATTATTTGTATTTTTGGTATGTTCTGTTTTCGATGGGGTTTGGAACGGGTGCAGCGAAGAAGGCGGTCAGACGCCAGGAGGTGGCAGCCAAGCCCCGCTGCCCTGCCCCGCTCTCCCTCGCTGCCCGCAACCCAAGCAGAGGGACTTTTCTGTGAGCCAGAAGAAATCAAATTACAGTCGGAAGATTTGGAGCTTTTGCCTGGAGAGAGGGCACACCGGAGGCTGGGAAGGAGGAGAGGATCAATGCTATTCTGTGTAGCAAAGTTGTATTTCCTTGCTGGGTGCTTGCACTTGGCCTAAGCTGTGTGTGTTCAACGCTGCTGGTACACATTGGTGAGGTTACATTTTTTCCTTCGTGTCATTATAGCATTATGTGAATGAAAACCATCTCAGGCCTTTGTTTCAATGCAGGCAAAATTTTTGTTTGTTGCTGTGTCAGGACGGTAATGAATTGGTTGTGCTGCCTGTTGCCTTGAATGCTGCTGGGCAAAAAAAAAAACCACACAAAAAAACCAAAACGCAAAACCAAACCCAAAAACCTCTAGTTTGAAAAATATATGTTGAATCAAAGTGAGAGACTGTTTGGTGGGAAGAAAAAGAAATAGCCAAGTTTTGGGTTTCAGTGCAAGACATTTCAGAGGGGAGAGTGAAACCCATAGAGATACAAGAAATGGAAAAATTAAGTTGCAAGAAGGAAGAATTTTAAATTTAATTTTTAAAAGGTTTTTTGAACTCAGGCCATGCCAGGGATATGTGAGATATTTCCATATTGCTGCCACCAACTCCAAAACCTGCCACTGTTGTGTTTATTTCATAGACTTGACATGATTCTGTGAGACCAAGTGAATTACTTAGGCTGACAAGGGTAGATGCTGCTATGTGTGACTGTTGGCATTTTTTTTCTTACTAGCACTTGTCTTAAACTATAATTTAATTTCAAATAATTTCACTGTGCCACCAACATTTCAGTCTCTGCTTCTTGGTTTGTGCAGCCAAGTCCCTGCCACTGACCTGAGCCTTGAGCCATACTTTCTCTGCCCAGCTACAGCTTCCCCCAGCTCTCCTCCTGCCTTTATGTACGCCTCCTTTTTTCCTGAGGAAAAACTTTCCAGTTTCATTAGAAGGTCAAAGGTGAATGAGAGAACATGGCCCAATCTCTGTGGAAAACACACATTTTCAGTTGTGAAAGCCTCTATGGTTTGTAGTGGCTGTAGTTGCTGACTTCCTCTGTTTGAGGTGACAAAGACGTCTAAGCATTTTTTGAGAAAGATGACTCTTCACAAAAAGAACTGTTTCAGGCAGCCACCTCTCCAGTTGATTTCAGAGAGGAATTCAGGTTAGTTTCCACAGGGCAATGATCTAATATTTTATACATTGGAAGAAATGGGGAGGAAAAGTTGAAAGTCATCTGCTCAATGAACAGCACAATAACCTTGAACTGCTTTATTCTGTCCTGACAGACTATAATGCTCTGTCATTTTCTCTTCATGGAAGGAAGTGTGTGGTTCTGGAAGGCAAAGTAAGGGAAAAATGATGTAGCCTAGGAAGGACATGCTTGTCAAAAGGATCCTTTGCGGCACTGATCTACAAACATAATTAATGTTAAAACGACATTAATGAATCTTGACTGTCCCTTCCTGGCTGCTGGAGCAGCTAATATGATGTATGGTATGTCACCTGAGCATGAAGCTCATCTTTGCAATGCCACACAAAATGACATCCAACTGCCCTTGGCAGGGGATGGCAGAAGCTGTGGCCTGTGGCATGAGGATGATGGGTCCCAGTAAGTGACTGGTGGCTGTGTGCAAGCTGGGCCATGTGGTTTAGTGGGTGCAGGCATTGTCCAACATCCACCTGTCTCTCCAAAATGTGGCACAGAGCATACAGTACAATTTGCTCCGCGTGAAGAGACCATGAGTAGCTCCTCAAGAAGATCTAGGGGCCAGCAAACTCAACGGTGTGGGCTCTGTGATCATCCAGCTGTCGTAGTGTGGTTCAGATCATGTTGTAAACCTTCCTCAGGTGTCTTATGCTGAGTAGAAAAGGAAACAAGTGCTTGATTTTACAGCAAATTTTGGTCTTTTTGTCTGTCTCATCTGTAAAATGGGGGTAACATCTGACCCCTCCTCATGAGGAGAGACCTTTATGAAAGTAATTTTTTTGTTCAGTGCTTTGGGGTTAATGCAAATGCCATGTGAATGTGACCTGTTTTTAAGCTGGAAAAGAAGGCTGGATCAATGCTGACTTTTGGAATGATCAGTGCTGACATAGCACCATCATCTTGCAGAGATGTGGCCAAATCAAGTTCAGGGCAGGTTATAGGGCAAATGAGGTCTCTTTTAGAGAGCTTATGGACCAGGTTTGCTTTCAGCACCTGAAGAAGTTTCTGCCCTGGTAGTCCTTACTGACAATACAGTTACCTGAAAGGAGGCTGTGTACAGGTGGGCATCAGTCTCTTCTCCCAGGTAACAACTGACAAGAGGAAATGGTGTCAAGTTGCACCAGGGCATGTTTAGACTTGATATTGGAAAAATTTCTTCACTGAAAGAGTGGTCAAGTATTGGAGTAGATTTCCCAGGAAGTGTTGAAATCACTGACCCTGGAAGTTTTCAAAACATGTGTAGATGTGGTGCTTAAGTACATTGTTTATTGGTAGCCTTGGCTGTGCTGGGTTAATGTTTGGACTCAATGATCTTAGAGGCCTTTTCCAACCTAAACAATTCCATTATTCCATTCTCCAGTCTAGACACAACTGCAGAAAGTCCTCTCATCCACTAAGCACATAGTGAGAGATGTGAAACCAGCACATCTCCTATTTCTGCTGAACACAGGTGGAGGTGCTTAGAAAAGCCCTGGGTTATCACCAGGAGAGGCCTTGAATAACCCAGGACAGAAGTTTAACATCTTTCTTCTCTTGGCCACGATAGAACTTGTGGCTGGGGAAGTGTGCTGAGACCTCTCAGCTGGTGGGGGATGTTTTTGGAGACCTCCTGAACCTCAACAACTCTGCCCAGAGATGTAGTAAGCACAGGATTTCCCCCTCTGACTTCTGCCTTGATTAGCCAAGATGAGTTGTTTGATGCAATCAGCTGCTTCTGGATAGGAAGCTGCACTGTACCAGCACTGTTATCACTGAAAATGATTTATTCCTGCCCTGTCTTGCAAGGAGTCTGGTAAGAGAAGCCAAAAAGTGTGGGAATATGAAAGCTGCCTTCCTCCTGGTCTCCTCCTGATCGTCCTTTGTGTGGTGCTGCATCTTATGGTGAGTTTGTATTTTCTGTCAGTCATTGCAGTGATACTACTATGGAGTATAGGTTAAAAATGTAAGAAATGCAAGTATGGTTTAAACTCAGCAATTGTTTCAGTAGAGGAATCCTGGAAATGCAAGTTTGGCACACTAGTCACGGAGAAGATATTAGAGATCATCTTCCTAGCTTTTTTAGAAAAGATCTAATAGGAATGAGGACAGTCTCTATCAGGCCATTATTTTATACTTCTCTCTAGTGCTGATCTTTTAAGAAGATGCAAACAGAAAAGGAAGGAGGGGCTTCCTTTCCTCTTTGCATCTTCACTGTACAAATACCTTCCTGTCGTGATGGTAGGAGGCAACCTTACGCTTTAAATACTTTGCAAGGGAAAGCAGTTGTGAAGTTTCTGCTTTACTTTCCCACATGTCACTTTTCTAGGACTGATAGTAGGCAGAAAAAGAGAGAAAACACAGATAGTAGGAAAACAGGTTCATTCTGAATGGCTGGAGTTATGTGTGCAAAGTAGGGGTGCAGTTTTTCTCCTCGCTCTTCAGTCATGGGATGAGAGGTTGGGATGAAGGGGAGTCAACTGGATGAACTAATTCTTTTCAGGAGAGAATTAGTATTTTTACAGAAAATGAGTAATCTTTTCTTTTGTCCTTTTTCATAGTAGATTCATTTAAAATCTCTCCAAAAACAATGGGAGCTAAAATATTTGGGCATTTTTCCTGTGGTTGTCCTTATCTGGACTGTCACAGCACTCAGGGGAGCTGCATCATTTAGATGGATCTTTTGTAAGTCAAGTGGCATGAATCAAAGAGTGACTTTGGCCCAGGAGTGCTCAGCAGAGTGTTCCCTACACTCAGCAGAGTGTTCCCTACTGCTTTTCCCAAGGCGAGAGCATGGCCTAGGATAGCAAGGGGAACACCCCACTGTGTGCAGCCAGACAGCAAGTTTGGGCTTCTGAGCACTCACACGACCAGCTGATGGACAATTTTCTTTTGCCACCTCCCTGTGGCACCTCACTACCGGTGTTTCATATCTGACAGTGAATGCATTTCCCTTCCTCCCAGGCTAAGCTGGGATGGGTGACCTGGGCAGTCTGTGGTACAGTAGGAGCAGGTGTTAGTTGAGTGGCTCCCTGTCCTGAAGGGAAGGGACCCATCACCTCTCCTGCCCCCTTCCACTGCTGTCAGGCAAGCCTTGCCCCTAAGGTGGACCACAGCCAGAAACATCTGAAAACTCTTAGCACAGGTCAGTGGTTGAATTCTAAAACTTCATATGTACATCAGAAAACAAAAGAAAAATAAATCTGTGGCTTCTTCTGTAACACTCAAAGGAGTTTGGGGCTCTTGTCTGAAGTTAGAGCTAGTCTTGTGAAATTTGGGCTGTTTGGTGAAAAGTACTGGATGGCTCCAATTTGTGATGCTGATTGTGAAAAGTTGTGGGATCATGCTTGATTTTTCAAAGCAAGTACCTCTTGTTCTGATTTAATTCTCAGGCAGGTCTCCGACTTGAAATCAGACAGCAGCTACACATCTTGTATCAAATAGCATACTTAGGTCGCTGATACAAAAAATCCTCATATTAAGGAGTGTGTATAGATCACTGATGCAAAATCCGTGCTGGGTAGTTTAAGCAGTTTTGGGTAGTTGAAGCAAGATTTCTGTGGCAAGTCACACACATGTAATTTCCACCTCCCTTCACTGTCTAGACCATTTCACCAAGGCAGAGTGGGAGAAGCTGTCACTACGTCCCTGTGAGCCAAAGCACATCCAGACAGAGCAGTTTCTGCAGTTCCCAGCTGGGATGGGCAAGGATCCAGTTCTTCCTTATGAGAAGGTTCCTGCCTCAGGGTGGTTTCATAACACACTTTCAGGGCCTATCAGTATCCCCTCTGGGATTCCCCAGTGATAGAAGAGGAAAGAAATCCAGCCAGGTTTTGTTTGCACAGGAAGGTATTCAGGAGCAGTTATCAAAATTAATTTCCTGAGTGTGTAATTGCAGGAACAGGCAAGCCCACATGTGCTGTTCAGGTTAAGTCATGTCATTCTTTAATTCTTGTCAGCTCTCTCACAGGCAGATATGTCCATGAGGGGCTGAAAACCCCAAAGCAAGGAGAGCCAGAGGCTCTTCTGCTGCTGATACATCTGCCTTTTTTCAGAGCCTTTCTTTTCATAGCTCATTTGCTATTTTCATTTCATACATTTGCTTTACCCAAATGTAAAATAAAAAAGACCAAACAGCCCCCAAAATGAAAAAAACCCCAAACAACAAAAAACCAACAAAACAAATGAAACTAACGTAAATCTTCCTGGAAACAGTCAAACATGCAGAAAAATAAAAGAAGTGCAAGGCAACTAAAGCAGCCTTTCTGGAGACTGATTTCCAATGCCACCATCAAAAAATTAGCAGTGACACCCCCTCCTGCACAGGTAGGGATGAGTGCCAGGCTGAGCTGGGAACCCCCCAGAAGAGAAGGGCTGGATAGAGGTGGTGTGTTGCCTTGAAGGGGAGCAGGCAGCTAATCTGTGGCCAAACCTGCTGCCATTTCTGTCCCCTGCTTGTACCACAGTCTGTCTGCTACTGCCATCACCTCTGAGCTCCTGCCTCTCACCCCAGAGGCCCTGCAGAAGCTTGGAGGCTGGCATTATTGTTGCCATCATCATCATCATCCTTTTCTTCCTGTGCACTGGTCCAGCAGCATCTCAGCCTCCTAGATCGGCTTTGTGATCATCCCCAAAAAACCCTGCACTGGGATCTTAAGTGAGTATCCGTCCCTTCCTTTCCCCTCCTGACCTTGCTCCTGGTGGACTTTCTGTCTTTCATGCCTGTGTAGCTGTCATCAATTCCCAGCTCCTTTGTGCTCGTGCCCCTTGCCTATGGGGTTTCTCTCTGGTTGGCTGCTCCCTCAGCCGACCCCAGGCGCACCGGGTATTTTCAGGTTTGGAATCTGACACCATGGACATGCACATCCACCCTTGGCCCAGAGAAGTGCAGATGGGATCCAGGTGCAAATGGATGGGCTCCTTGTTCCAGGCTCTGAAGTTCAGGGACAGGTGCCCCTCTCTCTTTCAGTTGTTCTTTATAACAAAAGCCCTCTTCACCCATCCTCACCATCATTCACCGCCTCCAGCATTTCACGCCCATATGGCTTTGCTTCCTCCTGCCTCCATCCCAACCCACCTTCCTACTAATTCTGCTGTGTGCTGAAATTCTGATCTCTTGGGCAATTGGCAGCTTCACCCCCTCAGTGTGCCAGCAGCCCTGCAGCCAGCAAGAAGGATGTGCTTAACATTTCAGCAGGTGTCAGACAACCTTTGGGCACAAAAGCTGTTGGTGAGGAAGGCACGAGGCCAAGAGTTAGTGACGGGAAAGAAGGAAACTAAGTCATGTTTTTGTACAATGCATCACTTTTCATTGTGAGCATACACCTGAGGGCAGGTGGGCAAGAGCCTACAGAGCCCTTCAGAGGAGGTGCTGTGAGGACCTGTGGCAGGGATTTCTTCCTGCTGCTCTCATTCATCTCCCCTCTGTTTTTCCACTCACTCACTTCCTCTCACTCAACTAATTTTGTGCTGATCCAGCTACCCTTGCCAGGAGCTCAGGCTGCAGTGCCAGCTGTGACTGCCTCTGTGTTGGGACTCTTTCTTGCTTTAGGGGTCCCTACAGGAATTGAGTACTGCACTTGGATTTCTCTGTGAGCTCCCCAAATCTCTGGGATGCTCAAATCATAGAATGTTTTGGGTTGGAAGGGACCTTTAATAACAATCTAGTTCAACTTCCCTGCAATGAGCAGGGACATCTTCAATTGCACCAGTTTGCTCAGTCACATCTAGCTTGACCTTGAATGCTTCCAGGGATGGGGCATCTACCATCTCCCTGGGAAACCTGTTCTAGTGTTTCACCACTCTCATTGTAAAAAAATTCTACCTTATAGCTAATCAAAGTTGATCCTCCTTCAGTTTATGCCTTGTTCTATCACAACAGGCCATGATAGAAAGTTTGTCCTCATCTTACTTCAAGGCTCACTTGATGTACTGAAAGGCTGCAATGAGGTTTCCCCAGAGCCTTCTTTTCTCCAGGACTGGAGTGGTTGAGGTGCTCCAGCAGCTAAGCTGCTGCTCCTTTGCCTCCCGTTTGCTCCTTCAGCTCCTCTGGGAGCAGCTATGAGCCAGTGTGCTGGAGGGAACCTGCTGGCCAAAACCAGTTTATTTTTACTGCTGCACTGGGGTGGCTGCTGTGGGCTGAAAAAACTTCCTTGGAGTAGCTAGACAATAGCAGAGAGAGTTTTTCAGGGTTCTTTATTTTATTTATTGGTAATTTTAGCCATTACTTCACTAATGAAATTGAACACATTTGTTTAAATCATCTTTTTAATAATAAAATTTAAGCTTCTTTCACACAGAATTTCCCTTTTGTTCTATGCTTAAATACTCCTGCCCTTTAGCTGTTATTAATTACATCCATGGATTTCTGAACAACTTAATCTGCGGAAGTTAGAGTTTATGGGGAGGGCCAAGATCTAGTACATCTGAGAGCAATATTCCTGCCCCTTTTAAACATTGCTAATTTCTATTGAACACAGGAGCATATAAACAAATGCCAGCTGTACAGCAGAGAACAAAAATTGCAGGGCAGTGAAGCCAATTAAATAAATTGCTGTGGGCTTTGCCTTTCCCCTGTCTCCTGGGAAGGGCTGGGTTGGAAGGCTAGCAAACAGGTGTGGACAGAAGGACACAATAATTGTCCTCTGTATTTTAAAGGCACATTGCCACCACTGCATCAGATACTGTCACCAACCTTTAAAAGGGGCTAAGTTTATATTTCAGCTCTCAAACCACTCTGCTTGGTCTATTTGCTTCCAGAGCATCAGAGAGTCCTTCTCATCCAATTTTGAGCAATCAAATGGTCTGACTAGCCCCCAAAAGAGGGACAAGCTCATAATTTTATTAAGAAAATCTATTTAAAACTGAAGGGAAAGTTGATTGTTCACCTGTCTGAAAAGACTGCTTTTGCAACAGAACTTACAGTTTTGGCTTCTTCAAATATTCTTTGGGACATAGAAACCAGCACTTTGTCCTGCAGAGCTACCAGCACTGCAACAGGGAAGTCAGCATCTACATATACTCCAGGCTACAAAGATAGAGCAGTATCATGGAATCACACAGTAATTGACTTTAGAAAAGACCTTTAGATTATTGAGTCCAGTTTTCAACACAGCACTGCCAAGTCCACCACCAAACCATGTCCTTAAGTGCCATGTCTACACATCTTTTAAACACATCCATGGATGGTGACTTCACCACTTCCCTCGACTGCCTGTCCAACGGCTAGACAACCATTCTGGTAAAGAAATTTTTATGAGTACTCAGTCAAAACCTCTGGCACAACTTAAAGCTGTTTGCGCTTGTCTTGTGTCACCTGGGAGAAGCAGCTGGCTCTCACCTTGCTGCAACCTCTTGTCAGGTAGTTTAGAGAGTGATAAGCTCTCCCCTGAGCTTTCTTTTCTCCAGGCTAAACAAACCCAGATCCTTCAGCTGGTCCCCATAAAATTTGTGTTCCAGACCCTTCACCATTGCCCTTCTCTGGACATGCTCCAGCACCTCAATGCCTTTATTGTAGTGAGAGGCCCAAAACTGAACACAGGATTCAAGGTGTGGCCTCACCAGTATGGGGGGATGGATCACCACACTGCTGGTGCTGCTGGCCACGCTATTTCTGGTACAAAATGTCACAGCCAATGTGTTTATGATGCCTATTTCTGAGCAAAGCTGCCCACTGGGATTTTCAGCCTTCTGTCACTGGCAGAGGTCAGTGAGGAGGTGGCTCCAGCCAGCACATAGCTGGCTCAGATGTAGTTCAAGGGGTCCATGTGGCTTCTCAGTGGCTTTTCTTCATTTGCGTCAGGTGAGGGGAAACTCCCAGTGGGCGCAAGAGCACACCCAGGGCTTTTGGGACACTCAACTCTTTCAGCTCATTTACTTCCTCTTTTTTGCTCCCTGATTGTATCTCAGACTGAGGTAAGAGGATGTTGGCTTTGCATTGTGTGAAAGGAAGAGGTCATCCTTGAAAGGAAAAGGTTTCCCTTGAAATCTCTTGCTGTCCTCAAGGGCAAACCATGTGGGTTGGTTCGGAGTGCTGGTGGCTCACAACACCCAACCCACAGCAAACTTGGGTCACTGATAGCTGAGGTTCTCCACTGACACCCACATTTGGGTGCACACAAACTCTTCCTCAAGCTTTCATCTCTTCCCATAAGGATTTGGCTGGTGCACCAAGCCCAGTTCCATTTATCATGCCATATGGGACTGCCAGCAGCAGCTGGTTGACATAACAACTGCGTTTCCCAGCACTGGAAATAGTGTTTCCTGTCACCCATCTTTCATTCCTGCAATCCCGAGTGGAGGCTTTTGCTCTGTTTTTGTTTTATTTTCCTCTTGAGGAAGACAAACAGATTTCTTAGTTTCCTGTTTGGAGCAAAGCAGCTGAGTCAGGACCAAAATCAGCCCTGGGTGTCTGCTCAGGGTGAAAATGGGGACTGTGTGACTTGGGGTAGCTGCAGAGGGCCATAGCAATTCCCTCTGCTCCTTAGCTCTGCTTCCTATGAGCTTCAGTCTGGGCTTTGACAAGTCACTGGCCATCCCCTGACAGTTTTCCCTTGACTTCTTAAACCTGAAATGCTCTCTGTAGCTTCAGCCACTGCTGGCAGCTGGCCAGTCCTGTGAGCACCATTTCCAGACAGCCCTCGAGAGTCCATTTCTCCCTCTGAGCCCTTGTGCACCTCAATTTTTCCAGTGAAGTCTCCTTGTATCCCCAACAGCCCCCTGCCTGAGTGCTTTGTGTCCCCTGGCCAGCAGCCAGGCAGAGTCAGGATAGGGGCAACTCAAGGATGAGAATAAATTGGACACTCACCATAGCTTAATCTTCATTATAGCATTTAATGAGCCCGTGCAGACAGCAGATCTGATGAAAAAACTTTCCTACTTGTTGGTTTTTTTGAAAAAAAGCTCTGCTTAATTTAATGTTTTTCTAAATGCTACTTCTCATTGTTTCTTTTATCTCTCAGTGCTAGTTTTATCTACCAGCAGACCCACAGCTTGTTCATAACGACAAATCCCTCATTCCTCTCACTGCCTACTCAGACTGGTTCTCTGTGAGAGCAAACATCAATGTTGCCATGGGTGGCACCATGGGGGTGGCTTCTCTCACTGGCAGAGCCCTCCTGCCAGTAGGGAGAGGCTAGGGGAGCATAATACTGGGTGGAAAGCCAGTTTATGAAGGAAACATATTTTCAGAATCACAAACCAAACTTCCTACTTGCATGAATAGACTGATGAGCAGCAACATCGCCTTTGCAGCTCTGCTTTCCCCTACCTCTCATCCAACAGATACGGAGCAGCAAATACAATTCCTCAAATATTGCTAACATAATAAAACAGCAAGGATAGGGGACACAGGACTGGGAGGAGGGGCAAGAATAGCATAGAGATGTTTTCCTATCCATGAGGAAGTAAGCTTAGGCCTGAAGTAGCACTTCTCTTCCCAGACAAGGAGTGACTGGGACCAGCTCTTCCTGGGCTTGATGCAATCATTCCTAGAGAGGTAAGAAATTTCTGGGTCTGAGGGGACTGAAGTTTACCAGGACCACTTGGACAGATTCCCACTCAAACAAGGTTTGTAGGAAAGGGTCGGCTGAGTCACTGCTGTGAGAGAGGCTGCAGCCAGCAGATAAAAGGTTTGCATCACCAGGTGCTGTCAGAATGAGTGTTAAATGAAGTGTAAGAGAGACATATTGTGCCTAGGGCTCAATTAACTGTTCCTTTTCACCAGGAAATCTTGCACTCATGCTTTTACTATGCCTCTTGCTTTTTAACTGACCTCTGACTATCACTAGCTATTTAGCAACAATATCTGCCTGGGGTTCAGCCACGTGCATGGGAGCAGCTCTTTCAGGGCTGTGGTTGGAGTGGTGAACTTCCAAAGAACAACCTCATTTCACCAAGTGAGTAAGCAGAGCTTGGGCCACAGGAGGCTCTGAAGGGTGGGGTAGCTCTCAGCTATGGCAGCACTGGGAAGCCCAGAAGCTGTGTAAGAGGAAGCTGAACTGCAAGTAGAATTGGGGTCTGTGGCTGTAATTTGCTGGAGAGGTTTAATTAATGTAGCACTGTGGATAACACTCACTTCTGGGAGTTTTTGTGTTTGCAAAGTGAATTTACCAGAGAAATCCTGTGCAATGACTGTTTCCATATTTATCTTGAAAAGTTGACCTTTCACTGCTGTTTTCTGCCCCGTTGGTCCTCAATGGTGGCACACAGCTCCAGGTGGTCTCGATGAACTCATTTCCCCTCCCTCAGATTTTCCCTGAAAGTTGCTGCAGCTGGTAGCTCACACAACTGCTTCTGCTTTATCACCAGAAGCTTTCAAGGAAGCCAGCTTGCTGAGACCTGGATTTCTTACAGAGAAGAAAAGATTTGAAGGTAGGAACCACTTATTTTTTTTTTAATCTTTGTGTAGCAAGAAAAATAGGATCAGAAAGGCACCTACCTTCATTTTTCCATGTGAAGATTATCTCTGAACACAGGAGCAGACTCAGTTGGTGGATCCAAGTGGGGCAAAAACATGGACAGGTTTCTCCATAGCTCACACATCCATGCCCAGGGAGGGCTGGTCCTGCTCACAGCTGCTATCTGAACCCAGGGGCTGTGTTTTCCAGAAGGGCTTTTTGTGGCAACTCCCATTTGAAGAGATCTGGCTGTCTTCTTGTCCTGTTACATTGGGGTTTTAGCCTGCATCAGTTCCCTGTTGGGGTTCAGCACTTGACTCTCTAAGCCATCGTGGTTGTTCTGAAGTTTGGCTGAAGGAAGGAATGGCTGGAGATGTAAGGGGAAAGCAATGGCTCCATGAGCACAAGCATTGCCAGAGAGGAACCTGAGTCAGGCGATGTCCAGAGTTAAACTGCACAGACTGTAGGAATAAAGCCACAGTGCTGGGTCTTTTTCCCCTGACGACCCCCAGTGCCATGCCCTTCCTCAACAGGGGGCTCTGCTGCCAGGGACACCTCCCCCCCCCCCCTTTGCATCTTTGGGTTATGGAGCTCTTGAGCTGGAAAATATAACACTTCTATTATTTTGGACAGTGCAGGGTTTTCTCAGGACATGGATGTCTGAACAGCAAGAAAAGACACAGGCATATTTGTTCCTGCTCATTCTGACCTAGGCTTTGTCCAGCTACTTCCATGATCATATTTTCAGTGGCAAGCAGAAATACCACCATTGATTCATTGGTGTTATGGATACATCACTAGCAGCAATAAAGGAGGTGGGAGCTCAGAGAGGTGTTCTTCCACACCACACATCATCCTGCTGGATATCGCTTGTCCTTTCACATTGCTTCTTCATCTGCCATAAAACAAAACAGCTGAATATTGCAGCTTTCTGAAGGTACATGTATACAGCTCCTCCAGTGCCTCACCTAGCACAGTTAAACTGTGACCCAGCAAGACAAAAAAGGCTGCATCTGATTATGAGAGGCACAGGGAGGAAAATGCTAATGGCTAAGTTTACCTGACCCTTCCTCTTATCGAGTCTGATTTCAGGTTGTTGATAGTGTTGACAAGTGGTGTGGGCAGGACGTTTCTACGTCGGGTGTCTGTGTGTGACCTGTACTGCCTCAGGAAAACTTTGACTAAAACAAGACAGTCATTTTTCCATACCTAAAAGAAACAAGCTTTATTAGCCTAACAAGAAAACCACATCCTCTTTGATAAAGATTTTCTGACACAGCTATACCCTGACTTCAGACACAAAGTTACTCTGTTACCTTCTGCTCCATGCCTGTTGAGATTAGAAGCCTTTAAATAAAAAAAAAAAGAGCAGTGCTGCTTCAGTTCCTACATTTCCTTCAGCACAGGCTGGCTACATCAACAAAGTATGTGCCATTCTTGAATGGAATTAGAGCATTCCTGGGAATTGTTCCTCCCAGTTGAAGGATACGTAACTGGCATTAATTTACTTGTTTTATATATTATTGTAATTTTTATATGCTGTTATATTTGTAATAATAATAATGTTAGGGAGACATTGTCCCTGATATGTTCAGAGGTTCCAGTATTTGTGTTCAAATGTTTTGATTTGGGTGTACATTAGTAGAGCAGGTAGAAGGGTTAAAACAAAAATCAGGACCTATAGGGGAAAAATTGTGGTAGATATCTGGGAGAAGAGGTTAATAAACAGGATCTGAAAAGAGGGAAGGACGAGGCTTGAGAAGGAGAGCACGGCATGATTAGGTGGCAAAACAAGAGTAGATTTGACCTGCCTCCATGAGCTTTACCATCGGAGGGGTCAGTGCCGTTCATTCCCCCACTTCATTCCCCATTCCTTCATGCTCCCCTAGAGCAGTGAAGCAGCCCAGGGCCTCTCCAGCAGCTCAGCCGTGCTGTGAGCCCGAGCGGAGCACTCCGGCCCGTGCTGCGGGCCCTGGTCCCGGGGCCATGGCGGGCTCTGCCGCAAGCACCCGAGCGCCACTGCCGGCGCCGATTCCTGCTGTCTCGGGGCGGGGGATGCCGAAAATCCGGCTTTGTCTGAAGAAAGGTTACAGGCGTTTGTACGTGCTGGTAGTTCCTAGGCCTCGTATGTCCGCCTCGTAAAACACGCCAAGGATTTTCCCAGATAAAAAAAGGCGCATCACTTGGCAGAGTCACATCTGCAAGTACACGAGAATGAAAACATCCGGAGAGTGCTGCCCTTGGAACAAAATGCCCAAGAGCTCAAAACGACGGAGGGGAATGGAGAGTGAGTACCATGATGGCAGCACATTCCCGGCTCCTGCCCCTTCCTACCCGCAATCATTAGCCATCCCGGGCCAGAAGCCAGCAGAGAGGCGAGTACTGAGCTGGATGCCTGGGCTGGATGCTTTCATCGCAGGGAGCAGGGCAGCAGGAAGGAAAAGAGCGGTGGCTCTGCACAGCCCGGCCCTCAGGGCCAGGCACAGTGGGGTTATGCAGGGACTTGCTGCCTGGCAATGTGCCCATGTCCTTTTAAACTTGTCATCCCACTTTCCAGCAGGAACCCTATGCCTTCTTCACCAAAGCATAAACACAGAACAAGGGAACAACGAGTGCTAATTCACTGCACGTTTGTTTGTTTCAAGAACCAGAGTTTATATAGTTTAAAGCTTCCACATGCCACTTCCACCGGTGCCCCTGCAGCCTGGTAACTGGGGTGTGATGGAGAGAAATAAGCACTGGAGCACTTTAGCATGATCTAACAGCAGAGTTATTTGATCTGGGGTTTGGTATGTACTGAAAATGCCAGTGGTAATGGACTGTGAACGTGGTGCAGCAGCTCTTTGCCTCCCTGCTGATGCAGTGCTTCATAAAGCTGAAGAAGATGCTCTCCTTTGCAGCACCTGTCCCACTGATCTAGTGACCAGCATTGTTTTACTACTCATCCATCAAAGCACAGCCATCAATAAACAGATATGTCTAGCCTCTATTTAAAAAAAACCTTCACTGAAAAAACAGAAAGGTCTGTCTAGGAAGATTAACTTTGTTCTCTGGTTTTGACCATTAGCCTGACTTTAAATTTCTACATCTTCAAACATTTGCTCAATTTGCTTCAATTTTAGCTCCTGCTACAATTTTCTAACACAGTGCTTAAATTTAAAGGCTACGTCTATTTATGTCTGAACTTTTAACATTTCCTCCACTTGGACTGAACATGCTTTATCACATCCTCTAAACCCCAGGGACACTCCAGTGAAGAGAGAGCACTGTCAATGTGAAAAGCAGTGATATTGTCCCAGTCTCAGACCCCTCATCTGCACCAGACTCATACCCAGCTCAGACACCTTTGTTTTTTCTGCACTTAAAGAGCACCAGAGAAAGGAGGACACAAAAAAAAAAGAAAAAAAGCATCAATTCTGTAATAAGAAGACAAATCACTCTTGTCAAATATATTTGTCTCCATAACGGGAAGAAGTACTTTTTATAGGCTTTTTATTTTAGACACGGAAAATCATGATATATCTGTCCTCTCTGTGCAGGGCCCAACAGAAGACTGTGCCATTCACTCTATGCGTCATTTACTCTATGTGCCAGGTTTCTGCTCAGTTTTAATTTACTGCTTCTGAGGGATTTAATCCTCTCCCTTTTGGGGATTGTTAAAATCAAACAGTGATTATTGTTGGCTCTTTCCATTTTAGACAGCCACCATCACCATAACTTTTTGAGTGGCTTCCATAGAAAAACCCACAAGAGTGAGGCTTGCAAAGAACTCAATGTAGTATCTGGTACTTTTCCTCTTCAAAATAATTTCTTGGAGGAAAGGGTTTGTTTGGTTTCTTAGGCTTTGTACAGTTACTAATTTCAGGTTGCTTTATTTAGTTTATATATTTTTGTCCTTTGTACTGAGCCAAAATTTTCCTTCTCCCAAATTCACTAAGGTCCTCCTGGCTATCACACATTATAACTACTCCTCTTTCCTTAACGTTTATATCCTCCAAAGCTTCTTGAGTTATTATCACCATTCTCTTCTATATATATTCTTGTAATTTGACCAAATTATACATTGGATTTGTTTAAATGTTTTAAATGGAATCACCAGGGAAAATCAAACATCCTTTTGAAGTCTTTCTGGACTCTAGGCACCTGTTTAGGTCCCTTTATATCCCCTTTAGATCAAATACTTTTGCTTTTTGGCTTGCTATCTGCCTCTTGGCAAATGTGCGGTCCCTGCCTGTCCTGTGGCGGCTGATGTGGCAGAGAGACCCAGTGACAGCTCTCACAACCCACCAAGTACAGAGAGGGGTGAGCCAGCTCAGTGCACAGCCCAGGATGAAGTTCTCCTCTCAGGTGCAAGAGCAGATGAGGACCAGAGGGTGTGTGCACCCACGGCAGACAGTGACACAGTGCCCAGCAGATAGAGGAGGGCAGACTTAGAGCAATTGTGTAGCTCACTTCACCCTCAGCTGGGCACTTTGCTGGGGAAGAAGAGACTTGATCTTTCAGAATATTTGTATGTGATAAGTGCAGGTCACTACAGGACACAGCCAGAGTTGGGACAGTGAATGTCACAACCTCTGGCATCATCAGGAGAAGCCTGCTTTGGAGCCAAACCAGGGTAATGTGCCCACAGAAGGCAATTCATCGAGTCAACAAGAATGGACTTGCAACATCTTAGGGAGAAAATTGGTAAACAGCAGCTAAACTTCAGTCTGTGTATGCAGCAGTAAGAACAGAGGTGCTGGAGAACTGCTGACATCCTGAGCAGGGTGAGCAAACATAGGGTCACTCAACAAGGCAGGGCCCCTTGCCCACATATTGAATTCATGGTGGCAGCAGAGAAGGTTGGATTTCTTCTCTACAGCAGAAATAGCAGTGGAGATGCAGACAATGTCCAGGAAATAGATGATGCTCAAGATACAAAGCTGGGCAATATTAACCAAGAAGATTCTCTGAAGACTAGGTTACTATGAAAAAAAATAATAGTCCCAAAATACAGATTTAATATATTTTTTCTTATGTTTGGGAGAGAATCAAGTGGTTGAAAAAAGTGTCAGTCACTTGACCTGCATCTTCATCTGTCAAATGGTGTTTTTCTGCCAATCAAAGTGGCCTGAAAACAGTCTTTGAAATTCCAGCTCATACCTTTACTAACACACCCCAGCCGTAAAAAACATGCTGAAAAAAGCTACCCCTGCAGGCTACTATCTGTGACAGAAACCAGCAGAAGATTATTCCCATAAAAGTTCAAGAGAAGAATAGGGTAATTTGCCTACAGAAGAACTTATTTCTAGTCATGAGCTTTCTGAGATTGCTCTATGCCCTGAAGCTAGTAGGATTTTGTCCCTCAAATATGAAAACGAGAATAAAAGTAACAACCTCTGATTATCGTCTTTTTTCCCCTTTCTAATCCTACGTAAGACTTAAGCTGACTCTTGCTCTCAATGATAGTCTGCAAAAGTCCCACAAATAACATTATTCTGTAGTAAATAATACATTTCCTGTATACAGCCAACTTTATTCAGTAATAAGCATGTCTCATGTCACCCGCTTCAAAATGAATAATTTTTGGGTTCACTGAATCCTCATTCAGTATAGGAGCAATCAGGGCACTGTAAAACACCTTTATAGACTTCAGTATTTTCTGCTTTTCCTTTATGTTACCTTTTCTGAATGTCTCTCTGTAAACTAAATAATCACAGGTGGCTTCAGCATAGAAATATCTCCCTCCTTTTAATAACATGTGTCCTTCAATTACAACCTACACCCTTCCTCCAGTATCCTTTTTCTGAAATGAGACGCTCTTGATATTTCAGGCAAAGCTGCCTCCTGACATTACATGTGGCCATCATGCACATTTCTGGAGAAATCAGCTCTGTGAGAATGCTTTATCATCAGCCCCTTAAACCAGATATTTAACTGTGACAAGAGGCTCCCCTGGAGCAGAAGGAGTGGAGGAGTGTTGGGATCCAAGATGCCGAGCAGTCCCAGTGCTAACAAACCTCCCCCGGGCACTCCCCTGATTTGCGGGGCTCCATCAGGAGAGCCCTGGCCAGGGGCCCAGAACCCTTGGCTATGTTGCCAGCAGCTGGAAGAGCTTTTGGTGTCTGACAGGCAACTGCCACACAAGGATATCTTTCTTTGGGAGCAAATTCATCTGCCCAGTTTCAGCATTATGCTGCAGTAGGGTCAGGGGAAAACGAAAAGCAGCTCCACTAGAATTTCATTCCTACTTCCTATGTTTGTGCCTCTTTGTTTATCTGGAATACTCATTCCTGGACTGGCTATTTTGTAGGAACATCAGGCCTGTCTGAGAGAGGCTGCTGCTGTATTTCCCAGACAGCATTAAGTGCTCTTTTCCACACCCCCCCCCTTCCATATGATCCCTCTTTTCTCAAGCATGAATCAGAATACTCTTAATTTCTCTCCAGAGCTTTTCCCACCACTGTTTTTAATGTATCTATTCAATCACATTTTAAAATGTTTCTTATCGCAACTCTAAATCTTATTATTAAGGCTGGAAGGCTGAATGTTATGTTAACATGCCTTAGCCAGACTAAAGAGAATTTTGGAAATACCAGGTGTGTTAGTTGGGTCGAGGTAAACAGATGAAGGTAAACTGAGGCAGAAGATGAGGCTGCACTCATTTTGATGAATATCAGCATACTCTGCCATTGTACTGCACAATTGCCTTTTGGTCCATCTTTGGGCACTGCCAAAATCCTGCTCCAGAGACCATTTTGTGTGTGCCACACAAAGGTGATTGGTCAGATCAAAATGCCAAAGGAACTCTTTCTCAGTGGAGGATGATTATTTTCCTCTCCTATTTTCTGCCTTTGCAGTCTGTTTGCTTTGAAGCCTGTGAGGTCATGGCAGTGTCCAGTTTTACTGAGCCTCTTGGACAGCACACTCTCTGTCCAGCACCTCTTCCAGAGAGTGGGACCCCACAGTGCAACTCCCCCAAGCTCTGAAAATAGCTCTGAACTTTCCCAGCCTCTGCATGTGTTCCTTGGAACCGCAGCCCTGCTGGATGAGTCAGCCCTTGCAGGGTGACATCGCAGCTGAAATCAGACCCAGGCTTTGCAAAGAGAAATCCAAAGATTCTCTTGTTGCTTTATGGGAAACATCTAAAGGAGGTAAAGATGAGAGTGTCACACACTTCCTCTCCCCATGCTGATTACTCACTTCTCTGGGGAACCCCCAGGGTTGTGTGGGGATCAGATCTTCTCTCTCCAAATCCTCCAGCTGCACCCTCTCTGGCAATGAAAGATGGAGAACATAACTCCTTCGAGAGCAGACCTGGGAGTCAGAACAGCAGCTGGGGAGTAATACAGCCCAGATGAGGATGTGCCAAACCAGAGTGGGTTCCAGCATCTCCTTCTTCCAGCAAGCCTCTGGAAAAGGAGGCTTCATCCAAAAGACTGGTCTGGCACCAGAAGACCTTTCTCAGCTTCCTCAACTGTTTGGTTGTCGCAGCCTCTTGCTGCACTCCATTTGCCTCTGTGGAAGGGATAAAATGACTTCTGCAAATACCATAATATGTCTAGAACGACAGGAATATAAAACTGGTTGCAGATCTTTTCTCCAGTTAGTTGCATAATTATATGATTGGGATATTGCCAAGTCTCCGTGTTTTGATTCACCATGATTTGGCTGGAACACTGAATGGCAGGATAACAAGACAGACCCTTTAAATGTAATGGTCTTTTGAGAAAAGTATGTGTTCTGTGGTTTTGCGTAAAAATAAAAAGCTAGAAAAAGGGCACTCTGTCTAAGTTGCCTCAGATGTTTCCACAGCACTTTCAAATCCAGTGCAATGACATCTGTTGCCAGGTAAGTAAAATCAGTGTGGAACTATTTACTCTTGCCCCTTACTGGGACATGAGTGGCTTTGTGCTCTTCTAAACACCGATGTGAAGATGCCTTTCTTGGCTCTTGAAGGAAAGAACGTTAAGTTGCTGTCAGGAGAGTAACTATGGTTTCTTACTCCCAAAGACTGGAAATGCTCACTCTTCACCCTGCAGTTCTCTTATCCTTGTTTTGCCAATGGCTGTGTCTGTCTTCTTTATGCAGTTTTTGGATCAAATTGCTGTAATTTAGCTATCACTTCACAGGTGGCAGAGGCTGTAGACTCCTCCTCTCTGTTATATGGAGTTCCTGCTTTCTATTACAAGTCATTGCACTGCAATCATATAGATCCCAAGCATTTTGCAGTAGGAGGCCAGAGTCACAAGACCTGGTAGATCAGAATTTTGACCAAGATCACAGTGCGACATGGAAGGAAAAAGCCTCCAAAAGATGCTTTTCCATTCAATGTGCAGATGAACAGACCAGAAGCAAAAGCTGTGATATTATATGTGATTAGAAAGGTAATATCTGTAACATCAGAAAAAACATTTCCCTCATGCTGAAAGGGAAAGCCAGTGTCAAATTAGCGCTTCTGTGTGTCATTGTCACCGTGGTGCTGTGGAACAGACCTGGGAGGCAATGAACCAGCATTAGGAAGCCAGTCTAGGGGAAGGGGCAGGAAATAGAGCTGAGGGACCCATGACAAACTCTACTACCGCATACTTCTCTGATTTTGGGCAAGTTGCATGCACTACAGGTGAGTCACAGGCAGCCAGACGATGTGAGTTTGGCTCCATCTACGGGAAGCAGGGAAATACTACAAAGCCCCAGAAAAGACGGTGTCCCAGTCCTTTCGAGCCAAAAGACAATGGCCAACCTTCACGTCTTCTCATAAATCACAGTGTAACTTTGTCCCTGCATTTTTGAACCGATGAGTTTGTAAGCTTTGTTATTTACAACGATAAATGCTTTTCTTTCGATATGGGTCACAACTTGGAAGTTACAGCCTCAGGTTAATGATTAATGTATTCTTTAGTGGAAGACACTAATTATTAACCCTGGACTCTGATACCAGTCCACACACGTTTTTACGAGCACTTGCACTTCCCCAAACAATTTCTTTATTGCAAATTCTCGTGCTTGGTATTTGCCTAAAGAACACACTCTATAAAAAGATTTTCTGTTTCCTTTGCTCTGTTTCTCCCACGTTACTCTTCTCTGGGCAGCTGTGCAGGCAAAATCCTCTTTTTGTGTAAAGGGCACATAGGAAGGTAGATTCCTTCCCCAGCAAAACCTAGATTAATAGAAATATGTTGGTGTTTACCAAATTGGAACTGATGACCCATTCAAAACAGAAAATCCTTATTAAGACAGAAAAATTAGTGTCTCTAATGTTTTGCACAGTCATTGAACTACCTCTCTAAAATGTTTATGTCCTTGCCCAACTCCTTTCTCAAGGAAAGAGACAGTGTAAGACACTGGTAGGGATTATAGGACAGAAATCAACCACTGATATGCAGGTCATGGGAACAAAGAATGAAAGAATGTAAAGAGCAGTAAAAACAACTAGCCTCACTGATGGCAAGGAATCTTGTTAGGCACTTTCTCCAGTTGTCTCTTGCTTGTCAGGACTTGATTAAATAAGATTGAGAACACAGCATCTCCTCCTAGTTTTACAGTGCAACCCCGGAGTCAACTGCTTCCTTTAAATCTCTCACAAGAGCTCCCAACACAGCAGGACTATGGCAACCCTCTGAGGGGTTGCAGCAGCCACCTGCTCAGAGCTGGACCATTCACAGCCCTCTGCTTTCCATTAGGGGCCCAGCCCTGAGTGTCCACAGCCTAGTCCTCCTCCTGTGTACCCAAATGTGTGCCTGAACTCCAGTACTTCTGCATCCTCCTGTTCCTTTCCCTGCCCAACTTTGGCACACCCTCCTTCTCAACCTCTGCCCTGCAGCCTGTGAGGGAATTGTAGGCTCTGGCTTGAGGCCAGGGAAGCTGAACTGATCAAGTGATGGACAGTGCTTGGTCTGCTGTAAGGGCTCCTGCAGCCCTGATCCAGGCAATTATGGCACGGCAGAATTCGTCTGCATGCAAGTGCTCACCAGAGGTTCTGGGGTAGGGGTGGCTTCTCTTGAGCACGGGTCTTCCAGGAGCCTGGCCACAGTGGCTGATGTGCAGGCTCTGCTGAGCCCAGGGCTGGCAATCATCCCTGTTTGGCCAGCTGCCTCTGGAAGGATCTTCCTCAGAGCCCTGGGAAGTCCCTGTGCACTCTTGCTTGTGGGTACACACACATGAGCACCTGCTGCTGTGGTCTGTGCAAACCACTGGAAAATCTGGGATCTTGCTGAGCTGCTTAGATGCATGTTACCAGTCAGAAGCCAAGATAGCAGAATTCATTCCTCCTCCCAAAATGAAGCTGGACCAGTTACCTGTGCCAACAAGGTTCTTTCTCCATCAGGAGATGATTTGCCCATCAGCCTAATGCTGAGGCACTGTTAGGCATGTTCTGAGTTGTTGGGTCATTAAGATTTCTGTAATAATTTGTGGTTTTAAGCAGAGTCATCTTTAGATGGCTGAAGAACATCCAGCCTTTAATGTTAAGCACCACATTCAGCCATTTTAAGAACTTTATCTTTAGAAACACTCTTATGGATACCCTTTACTTTGTTCTCTTGATTTTTCCCCCTCCATTCTCACCTGCTTTTCTTTAAAGAGAAAGGAAATCCAAACACAAAAGTGAATGCAAGGCCAAGTCAATGATGACTAAGATTCTAGGTCAGGAAAATCAAATATTTCTGCTAACATCCCTAGCTTAGTTGCTCATGGTAGGCACTCAGAAGTAACTTGATTTTGTAGTTACGCAGTTGAGTTCAGAACTGCACATATACAGTCTCACTGTAACTGTATTGAATTCTTTTGTATTCTGTTATACTGCACTGGTGCCTTCTTTGTTCAGCGTAAACTTTCATCTAACATTAAATCCAATGGGAGTAATTTAATAGACTTGATTTGCTGCCTTTACTAATGCTGCAGATGTTCTTATGCATTTGTTAACAAAATGTGAATTTAGTTAATTCATTACGAGTCTTAAGGAAATTGAAAGCTACTGAAAATAAAGAGGCCTTCAAAACTAAAACAAAACATATAGCTCGTATGTAATACGTGCTCTTCTCTTGTCCCTGTTCCTGGTGAAGACAGAAAGATTTTATGGACAAGCAGAATTATTTCTTTAACATTTCCCCTACTGTATATTTATCAAGACCTGTAAATTCCTCTGAAAACTTAGAAAATCATAGTAGTACCTACCGAAAACAATCAGTTTTCAGTAACAGGCAGAGTTTGTAAATCAGTTCCGAAACTTAAATGTTTATATGTTTGAAGGAAGATACAGTGAGTAGGACTTCAGCTTGTGAACTGGAAATATGGGCAGAGCTGTGAGATTTGCCATCAGTTTGTGATATACCCTTGCACAGATCATCCCTCCTCCCCTGCTCTGCAAACAGATCTATTAACAAGTCTCCTAAGCAAATGATTTCAAGAATGAGCCATGAGCCATTGTTGCTAAAATTGGCACTGTAGAACAGGAAGATATCCATGCTTTCTCATTCACTTGGAGTATTTATCTCAGGCCTCAAAGAGCTGTGAATATTCCTGACTTGTCATTAAACCTGAAACTCCCAGAATTACCATCATAAATGGGAATGTTTTGTGTTTTTGACTATATTCTTCCACTAAACCACCTCTGGAAGGCTAACTCTGTCAAACAGCAGGGAGAAGAATTATGTTACTTCATATTTATGCGTGTAGCCAAAGCTGAACTGAATCCCTGGGAATGAAAAGCTAAAAAGCTGTAAATGTCAGGATTTGAAACCAGGGCAAGATAGTGGCTGACTGGCAGTAACTGGCTAAGAATTTGGTTCTTCTTAACATACTTGTACCATTGAGCTTCTTATCATGAAGTTCATAGATTAATTGTACACAGCACAAACATTTTTTCCTAACTACTTCACATACATTGCTTTGCAGTTATATCACGTCCTCCAGTTCTCTGACTGCATGAGAGAATAAGGAAAGGCCCACGACATCTTCTTTATATCACTTGTTATTGTATGCCTCACTCTTTTCTTTGTTTTGAAAGGTGAGCCTAACTTTTTCAGCTTCACAGTGCGAGACAATCCTTCACAGAGCATTGTTACAGTCTGTCATGACTCATGTCCTTACAGTAAGCAGGGGTGAGAACATCACTGCAGGTAAAGTACACTATTTATAACGATATTATAACACTCCAGCTATGGTCCTCTGCCCTGCTCTTTAGGGATGCCATCATTTCTCAATTTTTTGCACAGCCCCACCACAGTTAACCAAAGTTTTCATTATGGACATTTCACCCACTTCCACCATTTATTTTCCTGGCTTTGTATCCCATCAAGAAGCATCTTGCTTCTCCAAGAGAAGGACCAGACCACCCTGCCTGGCATCCTCCAGTTCAGTCACAGGTCAGGCTGTGATAGCAGCACAGCCCACGTTATTGGTTGCTCTGGGATTTTGAGACTCAGGGAAACCACTTTTCACACATGAAAGTGTGGAAAAGTTAGAAATGCATTTCATTTGAAGATTTCTGCTGGCCAACCCCTAGTTTCCAGTTAACTTGGTTCACTGAATATTATCGTCTGATTTAAGACTGCGACAGTCCGGCGATAAAGCTGGACAATCACCATGCTGCTGCATTTAGTTCCCAGCACTAAAGATCCAGCCTCTGCCGGGAACCCCCCATTCCCATTCCAAGGATTAGGGGTGGCCGGTGCTGGGCAAAAACATGGGAGAAAGGAAGGTGAATATTCCTCACTTGTCATTATGCCCAAAACTCCCAGAACTTCCAGCACGCACGTATTCCATGTCTTTGACTCTCTCGTTTACTAACTCACTCCCGCACGCCACAGAGCCCATAAGGGCGGCGCTGCGCCTTTAAGGGCGAGACCCCGCCCCTCCCCGCCCAGCGGGCACCCGCCCCTTCTCCCCGCCCCCGATGACCTCATCTCTGCCTTCCGATTGGCTATGCACCCCATCAATCAGACCACAGCCGCCCCTCGCTCCCGTTAGCTTCCCCAGGTGCTCGCAGTCCATTGGTCGCTTCTCGTGCCGCTTACGGCCGTCTCTGCGCTTCGATTGGTGGGGCT
>VWYI01003928.1:78802-111952 GCA_013399455.1 Anthoscopus minutus
CCGGGCTGCGGGAGCGGGGGCGGCGCCTTCTCCGCCGGGGACGGGCACGGGCGGCTTCGGGCGAGATGGAGCCGTGACCAGGTGAGCGCGGAGCTCCGGCTCGGCAGGGACATGCGAGGCGGCCTCGGGGAGCGCCAGCTGCAGACAGAGGGAGGATGGGCTCGGGCCGTCCCCGAGGGGCCTCCCCGCGCTGGGGCACGGCCGCGGCCCCTCCGGAGCCCCCGCGCTGCGTCCCCACTGTCCCGGAGCGCTCTGCGCCCCTCCCCGCCCTCCCCCCTGAGGAGGGTCCCGGGCGTTCAGCCGGTCGGTGGGGGTTGGTTCTGGGGGGCTCTTTGCGGCGCTCGAGGCCGGGCAGTGCTGACAGGGGTTCGCGAGGGTTTGGGCAGCAGCCGCAGCCGTGTCCTGCCGCCTCCACCGGGCTCCCTTGCGCGGAGTCGATTTTCCCCGCTGGGAAGATGCTTGTCCATGCTGTGGCAGGGTGCTTATTTGAGGTAATGTCTGCGTGTCCCAGCCGTTTGTCTTCCTTTCTGTGACTGTAAAATCTTATGTCGAAGAGGACTGTAGTTTCACGTCTTCCCTGATCACGGATGAAAACTGACAATTCTATAGGTGTGTCAGTGGAAATAACCCTCCTGAGACCTTCATGATCTGGATCTGTGCAGCCTTGCGTTGTATCATGCAAACTTTGTGTTCATACGGTTCTGGGTGGTTCTGTTTTACAAAAAGAGCCTTGAGCTGAAGAAAGGGTTGCAGGTTTGCTGCTGCATATAGCATCCCCTTTCTGGTATCGTTAGTCCAGACAGCATCTGGGCCTGTGCTGTGAAACTGCATTTTAACCTACCGTCCATAGAAAATACATTTTGAAGACATTAAACGTGTTTCTGTTCAAGTCTGTAGCTTCTTTTCTGTATCTTAGAACCCAAAATGTGCTTTTTGTTTCTTGGTAGGATCTGAAGACAGAACTCTGAGTACTTGGAAAATATAAAATGTAACTATTCTGGGATGAATGCGTATATCCCAACATTCTGTCTTTATTTTAAATTTGTATTTGACATCAGGGCTAGTTGTGGTATAGCTTACTTACTGGAAGTGTGTTTTCTACTTTTGTGTTGGTTTTCGGGTAAAAATACAAATGAACTTCCACCACTGATTTTAAAATACATCTGCTGCTTGCACAAAACCCCTCACTAGGTTTCTGTAAAGACACATTTCTGTAAAATCCATACTGTTAAACTGGTAGAAGTGTAATACCTTTAGATCTTCATAAGTATTTCCAAAAATATTTCAGTCATTACTGAATATGAAATGAAGGGGACACCAATTTGTTCCCATTTGCTGCAGTGATATAATGAGTGATCTAATAGTTGTGATTAAATAGAATCTAGTAATAGAGTTTAAAATAAGTGTATGATCTGAAGCTGACTCTGAACTCCTTTTCTGTTCTTTAGATTTGTGCTTTCTGCTGAAGGGAGAAAAAGACTCGAGGCTAAAAGCAAATGCCTTAAGCTTTCCATAAGCAGGCAAATTTGCCCTTCTTAATTACCAGATATTGGCTTACTGAGCCCTTTCCAGTCCTTCCTCACTTATAATTTAGAAACCAAATGTGATTTCAGTAAAAGAGTGAAATATTGCCAGTTTCAGATCCTTGAGCATCACACTGTTCTGTACAAAATGTGAGCAGTGCTGTGTTCATTGGCTCCAACAGTTGTGGAATCAGCTTTAATTTCTGTTTAGTTAGGGCCATTCACTCCTGTTATCATCTGAGAGAAGCTCCCAAATCTTCAGGCAACAAGCAGATAATGAAATAAAATGCAAAGCAAGGTAGTACAGAGGACTTTTTGACATAGAACTAAGAGAATGTGGCATTTTTCCAAAAGCAGTCTTTAATTTTTCCTCATTTTGAAAATGAAATAATGGGAAACTCTTAGGTTGGAGGAGTACTTGCTTGTGGTTTTTTTAAGCACTGACTTCTACTGGCATGGCAAAGCAGCAGCATTTTTCACAGACTTTCATCCTTGAACCTCCGGGTGAAATGTACATTCAGGCAATAAAAGTACCCTTTAATTTAATGACAACGATGATGATGATGATAACAGTAATAATAGCAATCCCTACTGGATTTCCTTCACCATGTAGCCATGATTAAATTCCTGTATGGTAGTTTATGGGGAAAACAGCAGCTGTACTAGAGAGAGAAATATCAGAACAAAAAAGGTTTGGATGTTGGAACAGAAAGCGGATGAATTCTTATGATGTGGCAAAACATTATCACATGATTAATTGTTGCACTCATTTGGAATGTGCAGGCTGTCTCCTTGTATGCTTTTTACCTCAAAAGCAAATTTATAGCAACTCCAGCACTCTTCTGCCTTTACTCTCAATGCTCAGCTGTCCTTCCTGTGTTGTAGATAATACAACTGGACTATCTCAATGTCTGTTTACTTACTGATAACTCAGTATTTGATTAAGATCCCTTTTGAGGAGTACAGTTGATTTCCTCCATGTAAAAAGGGGCAATAATTAGCAAATCATATTACAGTTATACAAAGCCCTTCCTTTAAAATTGGTTGGTTGTTTTGTTTTGTTTTGGTTTTTTATCAGTTATGTCCTGAGGGTCAGTGTCTTTTCCTGAGAAAGTGTTGGAGAGAAAGGAGAAAAAGCAATTGTTCAGCGGTCTCAAACTGTCAGACACCTACCGTGGGAAAGCCAAATCTAATTATTTCCTGTTGGACATATTGCTGCAACTGCAAACAGAGGATGTGGTTACACAGACATTTCTTTTAGTGGTAGGGCTGTCTTAAACAGCTCATATTCCCATTTGCCTTTTTTTCCCCTCTCCAACATGTGCTGTCACCTCACTAGTGATAGGGAGTCTGTGGAGCTGCGTGCTAGACCAAGTTAGAGACCTGATTTTTAATCTGGGTGTGTTCTATTCCTCTCCCCCTCAGACCCCCCAAATAAAAAATGGGAGAGAGCTGCAGGAATGCATAGCTGGAGTGGAGGAGAGGATTAGTAAGAGCTACAGCTAAAAGGAACTATAGTGTAAAACTGTTCCTATGATTCTTTTTATGTGTGGGTGTCAGATTAAATGGATGAGTTTGTGTGAATTCAGAAACTCATTTGTCAAGTACTTTGTTCAGTTTTTCAGAGATGCTGTGTGTGTGGTTAATGTGTATGTTTTACCTTCCAACCTTTGAATGCTTCCTGAAGTGAAACACTGCTAAGTGGCTTCTTCAGGGGAAATGAACGGCGTTAGGGTGAGGACAGTTTTCATTACCAGACTTAAATGTGCCACACTGGTCAGTCAGAGCCTTCTGATTTTAATAAGTGTGGGTTGTGCTTGTGGAAGGCAAACAGTCCATGCAGCTTGTACAGGAATCTACCTACAGTCTGATACTCCGTTTTCAGATGTGGAAAAACAAGGCTGCTAACAGTATTTCACTTCCTTTGATCCTTTCCTATTTCTTATTCAAGATACTTATTTTCCACACAGATAAGTCTTCGAATTTCTCACTACTGAGGTGATGTAATTGTTTAGATTAGTTTGGTTTGTATTTCAGAAATTGATGTAATGAATTTAGTTTGTACGACATTCCTTTCCCTCTCCCTCCCCCATTTTGGTGTGTGTGTCTGCAGCATCATTATTCTTTTGCAAATAAATATTTTGGATTTAGGCACAACATCTCTGCAAGAAGGTGAAATTTAACATAGAGTCACAAGTCTTTTTAAATCTTGAAAGCTAAAGGCTGAGCTTTTAATTGGAGATTTCTGTGCCTTAACCTCATGCCATCCATCTGCTTTTGCTCTCTTACTACAAACTAGAGTGTCGACTGCTTATCCTTCTTAATTAATTTGTGCTCCCTGTTTCAGCTTGTTTGGGCCCTGCTGATCCAGAAAACTGAGTTTTTGTGGAGTAGCAGCGAGCATGGTAGCTGCTGCTGCGTGTGCCAGCACGGTATTTGTTAACAGCTGATCACTGGGGGCTGCATTTTTGGCACTGAAAGAAAAACTTCCTCCTGGACATGGTCAGGAGTTGCTGCTGCAGTTGTCTCTGCTTGCCATGGGTGCATATTGAAATGTGTATGTGCCACAGTGCAGGGGCCCTGGCATAAAGCAGTGCAGAAGTTTCCCTATTTTGCCACATTCTAGTGAGGCAAATAAATGTGCTGACTTACGCATCATCTTCAGAGTATCTTCATGTGGGGGGAACAGGAGACCGAAATGATACGTTTAATTCTGTGAAATTAATTTTGGTCTGGGACAGTCTACATCACAGATTGTTTTAAACTCAAATTAAAGTTTGCTGTTGTATATGGCAATTACAACTGGTTACAAACACACCAGGGAGGGGATGTGTGGTTCCTTGAGTCCTACCCTTCCCGTGGTTTAGTGGAGCACTGAGGATACATCTTCATTGCACGGCTGATCCATATGGGTGACACCCTGTTTAGGCTCACTTGGATGAAATCATCCTTTACACGCAATCATAGCCATATTATGAACTCATTTGCTCTGCAGTTGTTTATATGTGTGATGGTACAGCTCTGAGCAAAGATGAGACAGGATTCCCTTTCTGTCAATTACAGGGAAGCTTTTCCTCCTTCAGGCAGAAACTTCTGGAAAAAAACATTGAAAGTCTCTACTTGAATGATTAAAAAAAAATATTATTTTTGCCTTCCCTTGTGATCTTTACAGCAATATAAGAAGTTTCCCAGCAGAATGTGATTACAGTCCACATTGTAAATTATTTTCTATTCCACTGTGTAAGATGGACCTGCATCCTGATGAGAGTTTTCTCTGAGTGACTGGTAGGGCTGTGTTAATGTTAGGCTTAATATAACTGTCTCTAAATTCACTCTCATATGTCCTGTTGGACATGTCTTACAGGAGCAGATAATTTGATTTTGAATCTTTTTTAAAACCTCCATCTGAGAGACAGTCTGGGTGTTGGAAGTGTGGGATATGATTTTTGCATTGCCATGTTCTGATCAGACTTAGGAGTCATGTCTGTGAGTTTCTCTGTTGTTCAGGCATGCTGAAACTCCAAATCACCAGTGAAGGCAATAAGCCATTGTAATCACTGGAATAGCAGCCATTTGGCTTGAACATGTAAACACTGACATATAAACTTTTCCATTGGATGGAGAAGTTTATCAGCAAGATGAGACTTCTGCATTTCTTAGAGATGACATGTTTTTTTCTTCAGAAAATCTAGGGCAGTAGAGTTCTGCCTACATTGACTGTAGCGAGAGGAAAAAGGAGTGTTGAAGGAATGTTTTGATGATGCTGTGGGCAAAGAGTAGCAAAAGCAGTTTAACTGTGGAATTTTGCCAGAAAATGTTTCAGTTATCAGATTAATCTTTGCTCACTCACTGCAGCGTGAAAGGAGCAGTAAAGTGCTTGTCTTTCATTACAGTTGTAAGGCTGTTCTGCTAAATATTTGTGAAGTTTGATTTGTTAATTTTGAATTCAGGGTGTGTCTGGGTTTTCTGTTGTTTTGTCTTGAAGCTGGATTGAAATTCCATGGAGTGAGTGAATAAGAGTGATGATAGGAATATTTTATACCTGCAGCATCTCTTAGCTTACCAGCACACACATATTAGAAAAAAAAATTTATGGTTGTTCATGCCTATTTCAAGCCAGTCATCCCCTATTTGGGGTTCAGATGACCATGCAGTAAATTGCAGGATGCATATTTTAACTGTCTCAGGTTGAGCAGGAACTTTGTTGGCAAATGGGACTGAAAGCTTAAAAGCTGACCTTTTATTGGCCAGAGTATCTGGAATAGAACTTTAGTTCTTACTACAGAAAGTAAGAAAAATATCTGACGTCTGGGAGAATGAGTTTTGAATGGGAGAACAAGGATCTCTAGGCACCTGAGAAGGCTAATGGAAGTGTTGGAAAGTCAGGAGAGGTAAATAAGCTAAGGCAAGGAGAAAAATGCACTGAAGAAAATAGAGATTATTTTGACTGGTTTAGAAAACAGAGATTATTTTCACTTCTGTAGAAAATTAGCAGCTTCCCTGTACCAGGACAGGCAGATGAATAAAAAACTCACTGTTGGACCTGTCTTGACTCAACTGAGATTCTGGAGAACATGGTTCTTAAGTGCTGGAAACTAAATGCTGTAGCATGGTGATTGCTCAGCTTTATCAGTGCTATTGCAGTCTGAAATTGGAAGATAATATTCAGTGAACCAAGATTACTGGAAATTACAAGGGACTGGCCAGCAGAAATCTTCAAATGAAATGCATTTCTAACTTTTCAACGCTTCCTTATTGTGAAAAATGTTTTCAGGAATACCTCAGTCTCAAAAAAAAAAAAAAAAGAAAATCTCTAAACAACAGCAAACTAAAAAATAAAAATCCCCCTCAAAACCAAACTATGCCAAAAACTTGCACTGAAATCAACATTTAATAAATGGATAAAATTCACTCACAATTTGAAATTTAAAGAACCAACATCATCACAACTAAATTGTGATGTTATGTGGTTAATGCTGTCAAGAACATTCCAGCAAAATGGTTTTGTTAAATTCTCAGGTACCTTGTTCATCATGTTGGAATAGAAAACTTTTAACAGTGGTTAATTGTTTACTATCTTTCCTTGACTTCTTGAAGTCTTTTTGCCTTGCCTGTTAGGAAATCTAGGATCTGCAATTCTGTAAAAAGTACAGTGTAAGTATATACTTCATTGTGTAGTCTCGCATTATTATTATATTTTAATTACAGTTGTATCAGTTTGACTGCTTTATTAAAGAAAAATAATTACTTGTTATGGATTCTCACATTAAGTAGTTGTAAATAATTTTAAATACTAACTTGATGACAAATACTGTAAGAGGTAGTAGAATGACTCCTTGATTCTGTGATAGAGCCATGATTAATGTGTGCTGGCACATTTTATTCAGAGAAAAATAGGAACATTCTCTGTAAGGGAAGTTTCTGAAGTAGTCATGTCCTTACTTGTGTTTTTGGTTTTTTTTTCTTTTCTACCAGTATTGTAAATCCCTTCCAATTAGTGGAGGAGAGTGGACCAACTAGATGTGCAGTTCATTGTAAACAGACTAAAATCCTTTTATTTGTTGGGGATCAGAGCACTCACATTTTGTGTTGCACTGACTATCCAAGCATCAAGATTAATTAGTCTAACTGATTTTAATCCTTCTGATGTTGAAGTAGTAGATGACTAATACAATTTTTAAAATTTTTTTTTCCTTTTTGGTGGAACTATGTTAATACTTGTCCAAAATCCATCTGTTCTGAAGTTTGGATTTGGGGAGGTGCCTGTTTCTTTTTTATTTTATCTTATCGACAAAATATCATGGCATCTTGACTGCAGTTCTGTGCTTCTGATGTTTAGGAAGCCCTAGAGTCTGGAAAGTTTGGAGGGGAAAATGGAATGGAAACTTTGATGTATTTTTTTTAAAGTTGGTTAAGAAAGTGGGAGTAAATGTATGGCAACTTCTGACCCTCTTCATTGCCACTTGAAACAACAATCTTCTAGTGCCTCCAAAGTAAATATTTTCTAGTTAAGTACCGCTTTGTATACCTTTTAGAACTGTATTACCAAAGAAAATGGTGTGTTACTTCAGTACATTTTTTGAGTTTTCAAGGTGTATGTGATGGTTCTCCTTTCCTTCAAAATGGGATTCTTGTTGCTGTCTTGACAGATGTATTTTTATCTTTTCCCTATTTTTGTGTGGATGGGTAACCTGATGTGATAAGCTAGTTATAACAGTCTCCAAGTTCTGCTATCCAGTGTTTAAGAATTATTTCAGTACAGGGACTAGAAAATTGAGTATGTGATTTGGTGAATGTTCTGCCTTAGTAGATCTCAGACAATGCGTTCTTCAGAACTGACAAAGCAGCAGTCCTAAAATAAAAGTTCTGTTCTGCAAGTAGCATGATGTGTGTATACCAGCGTGGCAGTCTTGATGGTATTTCAATCTAACTTCTGTAGGGTGTACCAAATGAATTAAAGATTCTGTTTAAAAAGACTCCTGAATAAAGGACTTTGCACCTTACTCTTAAAGGAGAAAATGGGCTGCGTTTGGTTTTGTTTATCTCTGAGTATTTGTGTCCTGTTTTCTCTTTCAGTGACAGGGGAGAGAGCTGCTGGCATGGAAATGAGCTGGGTTTGTCTGTGGGAACTGTGAGTGAGGTATGCGTTGTGTTCTTTTTTTCTGTCTTTAGTCTGCACCTTTTGTTCTTAGGTTTTGACTTGAAAATTGCTTGTATTCACTAGAAGTGAGGGATAGCATTGCTTAGAGATATAATATTTTGAAGTTGTATTAGTGTCAAGGGTGACAGCTGTGCAGTAAGGACTTTGTGGTGTCAAGAGTATAAGCAGCACATGTGTGCACTTTTTTGTGCTGCTGAGCACTTAGTAAGACTTGTTATTTCAAAGAAAGAAGCAATTGAATTTGTTTTAATTTAGTATCCTTTAAATTGACAAAGAACAGCTGCAATTCTGATTACCCCATTCCTACACCATGTTCTTTACTCACATTGTTTAGATTTCCATGCTAGGGAGCACTTGGTACTTCTTTTCAATAAACTGGTTAATTGAAATAAGACAGTAATATTGATCTTAACTTCTCTGTGAATCACTGAAGAAAATTCTTACCTTTTTTTCAGTGGTAGGGAAATCCAAGGGTGGGAAGTCAGCTTTGTTAGGGAAAAAGGGAACGGAATATCTAGTAAATCAGTTGCTGAGCCTTCCACTTAATGAATGTCATGCTGGATAGCTGCATTACAAGATGCCAATAAATGCAAAGTTTAAATTCTGCACCCAGTGTCTGTTGATGGGAAGGAGAGAAAAAAACAGTTCAGATTGGTTTAAATTCTGTAGACAGTTTCATACTGTCATGACTAAAGAATGTAATTGGGATCAGAAGATTTCTTGCACACTGTTTCAGGCTTTGGTTTCACACTGTACTTCACTTGAGGTAACTGTAAGCTGTAATTTTTCAATGGGCTCTGCTCTTATGTTTTTATTTATTCTTTGTTGTTTTGATGTTTTGTTTTTAATGAGATCTGAGGAATCTATGGTTGCAGGGTTCAGATTGCTATCACAATGGGAAAACAAGCATGTTTCAGAAAGGTGTAGCTTTCCATCAGAACAGCAAGCTGAATTGACTTGCTCTGTGGCTGCAGGGTCGCTGCCTGAAGGAGAGAAGGTGAGAATTTCAAACAGTGATGAGGTGATACAATATGGACATACAATTTCAGTCATAGCTTATGATCAGACTGAATTAGATAAAATGTAAAACTACCTCCTCAGATGCATAAAAATAAGTTGCCAAGAAACCTTGCCAAAAAATCTTACAGATTCTGAAGTTTTGCAGTTTTGCCTGCTGCTTTGTGCTGCAATGAGTGCTTGTGCCAGAAACTGAACTGACTGAAATGTAACTACTTTATCTGTGTTTTAATTCTTAATTTTCTGTTAAAAAATTAGAAATTAAAAAATTTGTTTTAGTCTAGATTTGTTCCCTCAGCCATCTTTCCTGCCTTGCCCAAGTCACCACTTTATTATGTCCTGTGTAATCTGGATCTAAACCCAAATTTCAAGTCTTCTGTCTGAAAATTTATTGTTTCTTCTGAGGTTTTACTTCCATGTTTCTCTTGTCCAATGGCTTTCTCATCCCAGTCTGCTCTAAATCCATGTTCAGCAAGAGTTCCTCCATACTTTTTCAGCTGTGAATTTCCAAGTCAAAGCTCACGTCTGGCTGCAGATCATCAGCATTCCCTTTTCTAGTTTGCTGTAGCCTCCCTGCTTCCATCGGTTGCTGGCATCCGCTGCCACATGCCTTTGCTGCTGGCTAAATCCAGTGCTTTCACTGCTTGCCTCTGTGGAGTGAAGAGGAATGCTTTGCCTTTAACATGAAGGAAATTTTAAAAGATGCATCAGGCAGTGATTGCAAGGAAGCCAGATAGTCAGAAGATGGTGGAAAGTAGGCAATCCTGTTCTAAACACACTGCAGTTCATCATGCATTTCTTTGGCAGCTATGCAGGCTAAGACAGCTTGCTCCTTTTCTCAGCTCCGTTTTGCTGGCATAGCTGTTTGTGTGGCCATGGTGAACCACTTTGGGGAACACATCCTCCTGGAAAGAAGTGTTTTTCTCTAGATTATTTTTCATCTGGTCCAGTACATGTTGTCTCTCTAAGATTTATGCTGATTTTACAATGAGGAAGGTATGAGAGTGGGAATGTGTAGCAGGCTGCCTAAGTTGGCACTGCTGCTAGATATTTAAGTATGCTCTTTGACATTACAGTTAAGCTGATCTTTCAGTGAGCTGCTCTTGCAAATGCAGGTCAAACCTCTGCACAGCCTTGCACTCCTGCTTCTTCCTTAGCATCAGAGCTGGTGATTGTGCAGCCACAGGGCACGGCCAGCCAGCCGACTGATCCGGGCAGAAATGGTTTCTGATCTTTCGCTGAGTGAATTGTCTGCTGGCTCGGCTGACCTGAGTCACCCTGTGGGTGCACAATCATTAGATCAAACAAAGGGAAAGCAGCAGGAACCAACAGCTTGATAGCAGTAGGCTGAATTATTTTTCTAATTATGATGTTGAACTCTATTGTGACTAAAGCCTAAAATACATTAGTGTACCCACTGACACATGACAGCTGAACATTTTTTTTTGCTCTTTTGTTTCTTTGAACATCAGGAAAAACTGTTATTTCTTAAGTAGCTATCATCTTTATTCTCACTAGTTAGATTATTCATTGAACACACTGAGATGTATTTGAGAATTAGGTGTCTGTTATAATTATTGTATAATATATGTATATTATAATTAGAATTATAAATTAGTCCTTTATAAAGGACTTCACCAGCCTGAGACTTAATGTCCTCTGAAGTTAGAAGGATATTGTCCTCATTCATGCTTTGAACTAAAGTAAGAACTTCAGAAATTGGTGAAGAGTTAATTTTTTTTCCAGCAAGGATTATTTGTTCTAAGTATCATGGCTAATCTCAAAACTAGCTTTGGTATTATCAGTTCTCTGTGTACCCAAGTTCCATGAGCTTGAAAGCCACAAAGTTCCTCTAAATACATATTGAAGAATGAAAAATATTTCTTAAAAAACAGCCGCAACATCAAACTACATTTCTCAGTTTGCTATTTGTGGCTTTAAGAAACAAATGTTTAATGATGATTTTTCAGGACCTCTTAAAAACTTTATCACTGCTGGGTGGAGTGAAGCAAATGTTACTGTTTTATGAAGGGAATTTTTAGGGCTTGAGAAATACTGTCATTGATGAGTGGTTGTTAAAATCATGTGCGAGGCTATGTTTGTCTACAGCACAAATGATGCAGTTGGTTGCATTGCACTAGATGTGCATCTTTTCTCCCTCAAGTCCTCACATCGCTATGTAGCTGTTCGTGTCTTTTGTCTGATAACATTTCTTGCTGACCCAAGCATATTTTGACTCTTGTACTGCTAGATTTGCTGGAGGTGGTAGCAGAGAGAGACAGCGAAGATTCAAAGATACCCTCTGTTACTGCGGTTTTAGCGGCACAGTACACATACGGATTTGAGTTCTTCAGCTCAGATAAAGTTATACTGATCTGTGTTTTACCAGCATCTTCATTCCCATGTGTTGCAGTCTTTGCCTTTATAATACAGGCTTTGTGACGATGGCAGAATGGACAGTTTACACCTCCAAATCACTGGTTTGAATCCAGAATGAATTTGGTTACTTTTTGATTGCTGTTGCCCCTCTGCCTGTCCCTGCTCCCAACTACTGTGGAAGTGAAGATCACTGATGACAGATTCATTTTGCAGAAGTCAAAGGCATGTGGAATGTGTGTGTTAAAATAAAACTCCATAATCTAAGGTGGCCTCTTTTTAGTGATCTGCATAGTTTGGTTTCTTAACTTAAGGTAGTTCCCGAAGAAGTCCTCAAGATTGTATCTCTTCCAGGGTGCAGTCTTTGTGATGTTTGCCTCGGTGCTGACTGTTTTATTATTCTTTATGGACAGTATCATCATGTTAGCTCTCAATTAACTGGAGAAATAGTTCTGCCAACAGTTGTGTTCCTGAGTTAAGCTGACTTACTGGAAATGAAATAATTTTTTCAATACAACTTTGTAGGTCTTACTGTTGGTGACTGATATCTAAAGGTATCTCTCATTCTGACTGTTATAACTTCTCAAGGTAATTTGGTGCCTCTGCTTCCACCTGCTGTAAACTTCACTTCTCCTGGGTTATTCTTTTATTTTGTGATGACCTGGGAGTTGTAGTTGCTTTTGGGCATGTCATGTCATTCTCTTCCAGTCTTCTCACTCATTTCAAAGATTTGTCCACTTAAGCCACTTTGCTTCAAGATCGTCTTTTGGCCGGCTGATCTCAGCTGGCATGATAGTTTAACAGAAGACTGCTCTTAAGTTTAAAATTAAAAACGCCCTGTCTACTCAAAATAGCCCAGCTGCACACACATGCTGTTGCTGTTAGGTGCTGGAGGTTGCTTAGCAATTATTAAATCAGTAGGAAATTTCTATTGCCCTGGCAACTTGGTCTTATAATGCAAACAAGGGAAAGCTGTTTAGAGAGGTATCCTTCCTTGATTTGAGAATTGCATGTGTTTTGGGATTTTTCCTTGTGCTTCTCTCATTTTTACTCACTTATTAAAAAAATTCTTTTATGTTTTAAGTTAAAATTCCTCTATGTTTTACTCTGGTTATTGAGTTTTCATGTAAGGGATGATAGTTCTTGGTTCATTTAAATACTTACTGTCAGGATCTTAATTATACTATGAGTATGTGAATATTTCCAAAGTCATGCAGGGGCAATAGCATGCTCTCAGGAGCCAGGAGTTTTTAAGTTATGTTGCTATAAAACACAAAACCACTGTCACAACAATACAAACATAAACCATGACACCTGGGAAGAAACAGATCTGCTAAAGAGAAACAGTAGACGTTACTTATAAATAATAGCTAATCTTTATCCATTTCTAACTTCTGAAGTCATTTAAACACTTCAATTTCAGATAGACAAACAGGACAGAGTCAGTTTTGCATGAGGTATAAGATTAAGAACCACAGCCTTAAAGAATATTCTGAAAAATATTCCCCTTATCAAACCTGCAAACTACAAAGACTGAGCTGCTCTGAAGCTTGTTTTACATGGTAGCTGTATCCTCTTGGCATTGCATCACCCTATCACAATAAACACACAGGAAACCTGATTAACTTAGTCATTGGTAAAAACATTCTGCGTTACATTTACCATGTGACAAAATTACTTAGAGAAATTTCTCTTAAAGCTCATCCAGGATCACTGGATGGCTCAAAGCCTGGGAGGTGAGAGGGAAACATAATAGACACATACAGTATGGAAGCCTCTCTGATCAACAGTAAACTAGTGAAAAACTGGGAGCGGGAAAAGGGATTAGGATTAATTTCCTGTCATTTTAGCTCCATTAATCATCTCATCATAAGGGCAGACAAGCACCAATGCTGGCACAGGGAAGCAGCAAAGGCATGCGTCCAAGACCGCCTCTTTTGGCAAGAGCAGGCTTAGACCAACTTAGCTGTATCATACAACCACATCCTTTGGTTAGATGCTAACCCGGCACTGCCAACAAAAGGAGCAGTCCAGCCTGCTCATTCCTCACCTCCTGTCAGCCAGCACAGGCTGAACCAGATCAAGGAACTGATCTGTGTTCAACTTGAGCTGTTCACGTGCGTGCACACACACCCGCATACACACGCACATACGCACGGCTAGTTTTAATCTGCTGCTGATCTGGCTTGCCAGCCAGCCACACAAAAACTTGGTTATCATGAGGGAGATTAAGGCACCAGGAAGTAGAAATGAAATCAGGATGACTACTTTTGGTAGCAGTAATCTTAAGGCGTTATTAAATGGTTGAATCTATCCCAACATTTATGTTGGACATGGACACATGCACTATGGTGACACAGCTGTGTATGTAGTGGGTAATGGACTGAGGAACTGATTTTATTGAATACCCAGGAAAAAAATGTCTGATTTTCAGCTAAATAGATTCCCCAGTCAAAGAAGGGGCAGTGTAGGGACAGAAGTGAGCAGCTGGAGAGTGGAGGACTTAAAAGTTGCTTAAGCTGATGTTGCTGCTGTAGAACATCTGTGATATCACAGCCACTCTTGTCCCAGAAGCAGCTGGCCAAAAAGCAGAAAAATGCCATGATAGAAAGCTTTTGCCTGGTAAGGCAACAGATAAAAATCCTTGAGGATACTTACTCTGAAACCCTTATAGAGCATAAGAAATACTAACTCTTAATACTGTCTGTCAGCTTCTGGATGACTCACTTAAAGATCATGGCATAGTACATTTCTTTATGGGAAAGCTTCTAGTCTGGTTGGAAATGACAGGAAAACAAACACTGTAAAATTTTAATTAGGTTCTAGATATTAATGTGTGTAACTATCTGATTGATCATTCTACACTGACAGTTATAGAGTGGTATAACTGTCTGGGAAGTCTAGAAACAGACTTATGTTGGTTTTCAGAAAAGAATTCCACGTCTTTCACTGGACTTCTATATACTGTAGCATGAAAGTTTATAAATCCTCAAAGCATCTTTCAAATCCCTCTCTGCCCTCGTCAGACTTTTAATTGAAAACATTTAAATCAAACTAATCCAGTTATAGATTTTATTGTAGTCTTGAGGACTGGATGACATTTTTCTTTTTTTAATTGTGGCTGTGTGTTCCATAACAAAACTTGGCACTGATCTGAAAAAGAGTTTTCTTTCCCTTAGGAAGAGGCTGGATGTTTGGATGTACTAATGGTATCAGCTGGTCCTATCCTTGCGAAGTGCTGGTACAATCGCTGGTGATGCTGCACAGCAGACTGCACTGGCGACCTGACTGAGCAGAAATGTGAACCAGAAGATTTACTTTGACACCTGCTTTATTGTGTGTCATTGCAGGGTCTTGTGCTGGCCTGAAGTGGGAGTTGATGTGGAGGAAGGAGAAGACAGGCTTACCAAATGCATTTTAATTGTTCATAATGTTTCATCCCAGTTTTGTTTCTTTTGAGCTGCAGCCCTACTTGGACTTAAAGAATTGTTGTCCAAGACTGATTTTTGTGTTTTGTGGTGGTATTCCACTGTACCATGCTGGTTCAACTGTGCCTTGTATGGAGGAATTGATCCAGATGAAAAATTGCATTTCAGCTGAATCAGCTTTCTGATACAGTTCACAGTATGGCTCTACAAGCAGCATTTCCAGCACAATTTGAAATAGTGGCAGAGCGAGAATGAGTGTCAAGCCAAGGTTTGCTTAAGCTATGTTCCTTTGATGTGGGACAAACACTGACTGACATGCCAGCTAGGATTAAGATATCTTCCATCTGTGTCTTTTTCTGCATGAGTTAGGAAATGTGCAGGTCCAGGTGCAATTCTAGATAGTCCATCTGCTCTGATGAAGTTTCATTGAAATGGAGAAACTCTGGTTTATAATCTCAATACCAATTAGCACCCTTTGGTGTGGTGTTGCTCAAGGTCACATAGCAAAATAGTGTGTGAGTATGGGTCTCTTGCTCCTTGTTGGGCTGTAGCTGGTTCTGCTGGACTGCTTTTACTGTGCCTTGATACTGTGCTTTTCCAGAAATTATGCAGTTTCAGTAATCTGGCTAATGTCAATGTACTGATTAGGGGAATAACACTGTTGTTAAAGTGATGTTTGAAATGTGTTTTTCCTAGTTCATCATGCAGGTTACAAATTCCTCTTGAAAAGAAAATCCAGTGTGTTAGACGTTCTTAAGGACATTTGGTATTTACTGAGTTGCAGCAGATCTTACATATTTGAGACATGTCCAGGTTTTTTTTTTCCATTTTGAGAAGAGGAAGGAAATCTATATTTTCTAGGCTAGACTGAGGAGGGAAGGTTGAGAATTCTGCTGTTGCATATCCTTGTGGGGTGACTGTTAGATATGTCTGTCACCAGTTTGTGATTTCAGGCCTGGCTGCACTTGTGCTTACGCATGATCTGACCACCGTGTGGAACTAGGAGAGGTGTAATGTCTCTAGTTCATCTCCTTCCATAAAGCAGATTGGCTTTGGCTCCTCCAACGTGGTGACAGCAGCTCTTACAACCAGCCTCCTACCTGGGCAATTACTCTTCCTTTTAGCCCCTTTCCACAGGTCTCCCCATCCTACAGAGACAGGGCTTGAGGCCAACTCTTAAGAGTTAAAGGGTTTTAACTCTTTCCAGCCTTTGCAAAGATTGTTGTGGTGTACCATATTCTTTTAAGTCTGTGGTTTAGGCATGTGTATTTTCAAGTTTTCTCTATCCATTATTAAGAGAAGGGCACGATACCAGTTTTTTCTCTTTTCAGAGAAAAGAGAAATTTGCTTTCAAATAGGTATGATTTCATGTTTGCTTTGGATGGGAAAAATACTAAGGCACTTTCTAGCCAAATTTTAACTGAAGTAAAAGCAAATACTTCATATGGCAGTAAGGTTTGGCTCAGTCTCATGTGTTTTGTTTTAACAAGCACCAGCTTCTGTTGGTGATTTTTGTTGTTTTCTGTTTTTTTCCTCCTCTGTTTTTTCTGTTTTCTTTTCTTTGTTTCTCTTCAGATCTTGACATAAAGTCCTGGGAATGAATATGAATGAAATAACATATTTTCATTACCAGTGGTTTTTTTATTGTTGTTGTAAATATACACTGAAAAAAATATTGAAACAAATTTTTGTACCGATTGCAACTTTGTTCTGGATATTACAGAACAAATGATGCTAATCAACTGAAGTATGCAAGTGGGGAAAGTGACTATATGAGCTTCTTTGTCAGCTATCGATGTGTTGATGTTGTCACACTCATCCAGGTTAATTATGAGTGTTAAGTGGAGAATACTTAACAAGATCGGTATTGTTAAAATCCTTTTTTCAAGTTTATGCTTTTTGCTTGGTTTCTGGAGGGTTGTCCTGATGGTTTTGACTTTGCTCTACCTGCATCTTTTTGAAGTTGAAGGTTAGCATCTGCAAGTACCTTTTGCTTGCTAAATTTCAGCAGTGCAGCCAAGTCTTCGGAGTTGAAACAGCAATATGCTAAGAAGCAAGAGACCTCCATCCTCATTAATCAAAACCAAATATGATTGCCCTTGTATAATGTCCGTTATTGTTTAAATGTTGACACAGTAACCATTTCACTGGAGACTTACAGCTGGTTTGTTTCTGTTTAAATTACTGAACAGAAAAGAATTTTAATTTGAACATACAAGTGGCTTTTGAATACTTATTTAAAGAATTATGGAAATACAATAAAACATTTAAAAATCACTTATTTCATTAAAGCCCTTTATATAGTGCACATTTCGGTTACTGTAGCTGAGGTTTAAGACAGGAAAGCTTTTTTTTTATGTGGAATATTTTTCTTTTATTCATTTTCACTGATTGTGAATGGGGAGGACAGAACGGAACCAGAGAATTATTTTTTGACACACAGTTGATTTTTATCTGAAAATCCTCATTTATTGTACTCAACTGTCCTTCTGGGTTTATTAAGAAGGATTGCTTTACCTGACTGGATTTCAAATAGACTGTTGTTAAAACACTACTGTTGATATAAAGGACAGTCATTCAAGAGTTCAGCAAGATTCCAAATAGGCTGACTTCAATGGAGTGAATCAGTCTGTGTCTTCTCAAGACTGGGTTTCTAAAATACGAAAAATTGAGAATGTTCTCATACTTTCTAAGAAAATTATAATAATCTGTAGTTTCATCAGTAGTTTCTGATGCTGTTGGAGGTTTATGCAAATATTTAAACCGCTGAGTTGAGCAGGTTTCATTGGATTTCAACTGGTGACGATCACTCAAAGTCAGTATGTTTCTCTATAGCATGGAAGACACCATGATGAACTGGACATATGGCAAACATTCCCATGTGAGATTTATGGTCTGTTTTTTTCTGTTTCGTCTTGTAGGTTGCCATCACGAAAGCCAAAGTGGATTTCTCCGGCGTGGTGTGCCTGCCCCCTTCCGTCATTGCTGGAAATGGGCTGGACGGAGGAGGGGCTGGCGAAAACGATGATGAGCCGGTGCTGGTGTCGCTTTCGGCGGCCCCCAGCCCGCAGAGCGAAGCTGTTGCCAATGAGCTGCAGGAGCTCTCCTTGCAGCCCGAGCTGACCCTCAGCCTCCATCATGGCCGGAACCCCAACCTCCCCCCACTCAGTGAGAGGAAGAATGGTGAGCGGCACAGTGTGCTTATGTCTCATGTAGTGTGTCCTCACCAAGTGGTGGTGTCATGGTAGATGTTCTGATAACGGGTCTGGTTTTTATTGCTTCTTGCTATGGTAGGAAAAACTAATGATCCAGAGTTCACAAAATGTATTTACACTACTCAGTTGAAAGGATTGCTGTTAGTGGCTATGGAAGCTCCACAGAGCTCCAGTGGTAAATGCTTTATATTATTACTTTAGGTGAATACCAGAAACAGCTTCCCTGTACTTTGTGGTGACTGGGTTGTGCAAAACTGAGACAGTCGGTCAAAGGAAGTGTTAGCACACCTTCAGACTGTAGACTTCTGTAGATTTTCTTTTTTGTCACCTGGGTTTGCTCTTACCAAGGGTGTACCTTTGTCACTGCAGATGTCTGAAAGGTTCTTTGAGACTTCCTGGAAGGAAGAAGCATGACCTAGAGTTAAAAATGAAGTGTCTTGGTAGGCCTTCTGATCCTAGAGTGAGAACGGCCTGTATATGTTTCTCAACTTGCAGGGATCTTATGGGCAGCTATACGTGATGGGTTACAATATAGTGGCAAAATACAAAGTCACTCAGTGACCAGAATTCCTGGCTTTGAAAGGCTATTAACTGTCTGAAGCTCAGAATCACCGGGCTGCCATGGAAGCCTTTGCATGTTCAGCCTCTTCCTGTGAGACCGTGATGAAACTATTTAATAAACAGTGATTCTGTTTGTGAATTCCTTTTGGTGATCTCCCTTCGCTCCATCTTCTGGGGTATATTTTGGTAACTCTTGGCAATATGAGGGTCTCATGCTATCACCTGTGGATTTGAGCATGGTGAGTCCTGTGTGCCTTAGTGTTGGACATTATGGAGTTGCATGACACAATATATGAGAAATCCTGGGGAGCTTCAGAGTGGCTTTATAGCCAAAACATAATGCTTATGGTAAAGTGATTTAGAATATGTGCACAGAAGGACAATAATTTGGATTGAAGGGGTACCTCACTTAACATGGCTCGATCTTTATATGAAGAAAATGACCATACCTTTCTCTGAATGGTGTATCGGTATTTTGCAGTTTGGAAGAATTTATTAACTTAAACCCAAACAGTTGGGTTTTTACGAGGCTGAGAAGAGTTTCCTCATTCATATACGTTATACCATGATTATGTGATCACAGTTTATATTTACAAAAAATGGAGAAGATAGAAATGGCAATAACAGAACAAAAAACTTCTAATCCTTAATGTTTGCAGTCTTCTAAGATAAAATACAGCAGTTGGAGATAAAGGTAATGATGGTAGATAGAAGCAAATTGGAATGTTAGTCAGCAAAGTAGACTGTGATCTCAGCACATCCCAACCAGTGATAGACTTGGGCATTTTATAGTTGTGAAAGCAAGGAGGGATTTCAAATGGTATTTAATCGAGATAGGAGTGAAACTGATAGAGAGCTGGAACATGGGAAAAGTGTATGAGCTTTTGTTTCCAGCACCTTACAGCTGGCCACCTAAAGGTGACATTGTGATTTTTCTGGAAGTGGGGGTTCTTCTCTTAGCCAATAAAGCATGATCAAGGATCCTAAAATGGGAAGAAACTGTTTATTTTTGATGCCACTGGGAAAAGGATACTAGTGCTGGGAGCAGATAAGAGTACCTTTCAGAAAAATAAAACTTGCAGCAGCACTCTTATGGCATTGTTATAGAGGAATGGATATTCTGGCACAGGAACAAAAGTCTTTACAGGATTCTGTTGTTTGGTTAAGTTTAAAAATTGGTATTTTAGGAATATTTGACGGAAATAGATGGTTTTCCTCTATCCAGGTAATGTTATTTTTATGGACTCAGCTTTGAAGCAGTATCATTGTGGGCTGCAAATCTGCTTGACTGGAACAGGTAAAATAGAGTTGTATTTTAAAAATATTTGGAAAGGAACACCTCTGCCCATATCTTTGCCAAAGAAAATTAGGATATTCCCGGAAATGACGCATTAGGTGGGTCTCTTCAGAGCTGATTCTTTATCAGGGCTCAGCACAATAGTGGGAATTTTACTGCTGGAGGGGCAGCTTTTCTGGTGAGGTGAGACATAAGTCCAAAGTCCCTGGGCTAGATTATCTGAATATTCCTTATCTTTGGAGGTACACTGGAGGTACACAATGCTCTTTTCTCCTAGGGTGCAGTATTTTATGTGTTCTTTGTGTGTACATTCATTAAAGTGTTATGGGAATGAAAAGTGCTGTTGAAATATGCTTATTTGCAAACTGTCACGGCACAAAAGAACACTTGGTTTAGTGGGCTGCTAAGAAATTTAGTGAGCTGTTAAGAAATTTAGCTGATGCATTTTGAATTAATAAATGTCTTCCTTCAAATGGGAACTTCAGTTATCTTGGGGTGGAGGTTGCACAGCTGTTGAAAGCTGTTGAGCTTGTAAAGTCTCCTTTCTTAAATGTGATGTATCTTTGTTGTTGTGTCCTCGGTTTCAAACATATTAAAAAAGGTCAGAGAGATCTGCCAGTTGAGATGGCAATCTGCTTAAACATTTGAGCAATCCAAAGTGGCTGTAGAACATACCTTGTGTAGTGAAACTGCTTCTGTGACAACTTGCCAAATTCAAGGTATGAGGAAGATTCTAGCTGAGTGGCAGTGGGAGGGGAGGAGATGGTAATAAAGAGACTTGCTGCAAGCTGCCTATCTGTGTCAAAGGGTCTCCTGTTTGCAGTTCTAGACAGGCACTGCTGACTCACAGCTGAACTAACTACTTGTGCTGAGAGCTTCTAACAGATTAACTCTTTCTGTAGCTTTTGTTAAACAGACTTGGCTTATCTGTAGGTATCTGTAGAAATGCGTTAGTACCGTGTTTGTTGCGACAGACTGTGGTTCTGGAACATAAACTATTAGCTGAGTTAAAATAGAAATTTCTTTGGCTTGTGAAACACCATGGAATTATAAATCCCATGGGAAAACTGGGAGTGCAGTCCTGTATACACATGCTGCCATATGCCCTAGGACAGCAGATTCCTTTTAATTTTTTTTTCCCTTTTCTTAGAACTGAAGAGCAGCCAGACACAGTTTCTGGGGGTTTTCTTGTTGGCTTTTGTTTGTTTCAGATCCAGACTTCTCTTCATATTCTCCCTTATCACAGCTACACATTCTTCTGGAAGGGTAGGTACACCTGGACACATGCATGTAAAGCCTATGAACAGTCTGCCTAAACAGCTGCTGTTAAGTTACACAATTAAAGTGCAGTAAAACATATTAAGGATATAGAATTCCAGTATGAAGTATCTGAACACAGATAACTAGGAAAGAATTTTTTGTCACTTCAGTGGAAGAAACCTTATGTAGTAAGGTGTAAGTAAACTATTTTGACAAAATTATTAGGTTCTGTTCAGACATCAAGCTTAGTGGGACATTTAAGGTGTAATTATTTAATTTGTGCTTCAGAGTGAGTTTTTTACCCCGGTTTTACATTCCTTCTCCTTTTCTACCCGTGTTCATCAATGCCTCAACTTTCTTTAACTATGAGAGATTACCTATGACTGAGTCATTTGTTACCACACAAGGCAGGAAAAGGTCATTAAGGAGTCATCTGAAGCTCTTCAGTATATCTTGATTTTTCTCAATCACCTGTACTAAGACGCTGAGATAACTTATCCCTGCCCTTAGGGCAGGGTTAGAGAGGTCCCTGATGAATGCATTTACAAAAAAGAGACACCCCCCCAGGCGATAAATATACATATCTTAGGTATCTTAGGTAGTTGGATAATTTCTAAAAAAATGAGAAGTCCTCTTCTCCTTAACTTTCATTTGAAATTACGGTAATTGCTCCAGTAACTTATTGACCCGCTCTTTTGACCTGTTTTCCCCAGATGAATTCACAGTTATCTTTGTCCAGGGGTCAGGAAAAAAATTATGTTAGAATCCTCCCAACCTCCTAGTTTCTTCTCACTCTTGACTCTGCTCTTGTTTTAAGATGGGGTAACATTCTTTCCAATGAAGTGTTGCATTTTATGATTACTTGTCTTGGATGGAACTTGCGCCAGCTTGCTGGAGTTTGGGGTTTACTTGATCCGGGATGTTTGTCTTCTACAAAGTACCATATGTGTGGGGTGAAGAGAGTCTAGTTGGAATGTGTGGAATTTCAGTATAACTCAAGTCATATAAAAGGCTTGTGCTTTAGGTATGGGAAGGTAGTCCTTTTAGTGCTGTACAAAACATGGGATAAATAGTTGCTATGTAAGCTGCTGGTGATTATACTCAGAAATTTTAGAGCTGAACTTTTTAAACGGTTCTAAAGATATAATTTACTACCGATGTTCCTTTTGCCCATTTACTATTAAAATATATAGGAGTTAGGTAATCTTATTTTATTTTAAATAATTGTGTAGGTGGTTTGCTCCTATAATTTATTAGGCTATACATTCCTATCTCCCTCCTCTGCTATCCCTTTTCCATTTTGAATTGTTGTTACACTGAATACAGTTAGACTCAAGTATAACTTACTGTAAAAGATTTGCAAAATTTATTATTGTCTTCTTGTTATTCTGACTTCAAAAGCAATATTAATATTTTCTTAAATCATGTCATAAACTGTCAAAAAATTTTGACTGTTAAAAAGTAAATTTTGTGACTCATGAACTCATTTGAGAAGTTAAACATGTTTACTTATAAACAAAGATGGTATATTTTCCTGAGAAAGGGCTTTAAAGAGATAAGAGTAAATAGTTTTCTCAGTTTTTGAGGTCTGGTGGTTTTCTTCTGGAATAGTGAGACTCAAAGTTACATTTAATTACCAAGTGATGGTTACTGCCTCATCCAGAACTTAGATGTGAAGAAGATTTAGTCTGTATTGTAGCAAAAGGACCAAGACAGGAAATACGTACTTTTCTCTGATCTGTCCTTCACACACATTCCAGTGAGGCTTGCTGTTTTCTCTTGTGTGAGAGTAAGGGGAATGGTTGTTAGAACAAAAACAACCAGTCTGTCTTGGATAGATTTGTGTTACGAGACTTTATGTCCCAGGAGACTATAAATTTAGCATGCTGTCTGAAAGTTTCCGATAGAGCTATGAGATCCAGAGCATGACAGAAATGACTAGCCTGTTACTGATGGGAGCTACCAAACAACTGAGAAGTGGTAATCTCCTTGAAATATTTTAAATAAACTTTTAAACAGCGATGGAGGAATAGTTGAGCTGGAAGAAATAATGGCAAAGGCAGCTTTAACATGGTGGCTTTAACAAGTTAGCTCTCAACAAAGTTTTTGTTCCTTATCAAGTTACAAGTCTAACACCCTTCTACAATCACTGGCTCATAATATTACTCTCCCTTCTGTTTTTCCTTTCTAGTTTCTCTCTTCAATTTGCCTTTGAGGTTTCAAGGTTCAGGGCTGCTGAATGAAAGATAGACATACAATTTGATAACCGTTTAAAAAACATCCTTTTTCATGAATTTTATCTGCTTGCTAAACAAGTCAGTCCCAGATCTGGGCAGCTGTTTTGTCTGTGTAAGGAATTCTGTTGCTGGTTTTGCTGTTTTGGGTGTTAAGATCAGTAATGGGGAAAGGAAGCCTGGCTCTTTGAAGGAAGAATGCCATTCAGCAGGATTCTCAATCTGCTCTACTTATACAGAGAGTGGCTGCTTCACAAAAGAAAGATTGCACTATTTCACAATAGTCAATTGCTGTTGTACTTAGCCAGCTGAATCCTAGCTTTGGGACCTTTGCTGCTTCTGTAATGTGTGGCTCTCTAGAACTCATTTTTATTGAAATACTATCAGCCTCTTCTGCAGCTGTAGGTGTGTCCCTGCCACGTTCAATACATTGCTACAAAGTATAATGAAGGAATCTCTGTTGGAAGACATCTGGTAGTGCAGTCTTCACCTTCCTTGTAGGTCAAATGAGCAACATCCTGCTTAATGCTTTACATTTCATCTGCCTTTTCGTGGTCACCACAGTGCACACGTGCATACTTCAGAGAGTTAAGTGACGTTCCTGGAAACTGTAGGAAAGATTTCCTTTCCACTTGGTCATCCTGCTTCCTCGTGTATTTCCATATAACACAACAAAAACAAGCATACCTTCTGCTAAAAATGGATGTTTCCTTTATTTATGATGCATATGAATATTCAGAGGTGTTATTTCTGTCACTACTGTCTCTGAATGCTCAGGATATAGTGCGCTGCTGCAGTTCCTTTTCATAAAGATTGCATAGCAAGAAGGAACATTTTAGGCCTGTGATTTTTGCCGACTCTGGCTGCAGATGTAGGACTGCAAAGGTGGCATTGAGTACGAGAGAAACACAAATGAGCTGATCTTGTCCTTTTACAACACACTACTGGTGTATGGAGTGTGAAAACAAGGTAAATACAATATAATAATTTTAAGGGATCTTCCTGCATTGTTTAAAGCTGCTAAATGAGTTTTTCCTGCCTTCTTTAAAGCTCCAGATGTGTTTGTGTGTGGGAAGGAAGATATGCTGCCAAAACCCGTCATGCTCTTCGCTCAGCAGTCAAGCAGCTGTCAAGGAGTTCTTGTATCTGAGTGGTAGAGAAGTCCTGAAGTTATTTCGTGTTAGAGGGGTCAGAAAATTGGGCTTAAGCATTTTATACACCTAGCTACTCATTTTTATGCATACTGTTATAGCAGGAGAGGGATTCTGACTTGATAAAAAGAGATTTAAAATCTAAAAAATTGTCTGTATCTTAGATCTGCACAGCTCAATTTATTTCAGGGCTTGGTACAAATATATGCAGTTACTTGCATGACCTAAAGAGAAACGATGATGAGCCTTGTGGAAAGTTGGGGAATAAGGGAAAGATGCTCTGGGGACAGAAGTATTAGAATTAGTTTGTTAAGATAATTAAATTATCTGTTCGGCAAATTACTTGAGACTCTTTAGAGACCAAGACTGAATTTCTGCTGGGAGCTAGAAAATCATCTAGCGAGGAAAGACTTAATTCTATCTTTATCTTTTTACTCAATAAATACTTGACTGTTAAAGTTTTGTCAACTATCCCAAATAATCTGAAACTGATCATGTGGATGTGGGAAACAAGACTGAATTTTTTAACCCCTAGTCCGGTTACATGGAGGGTGTGATCCACGGTGGGAGAAGTCTGAATGACAAATGCCAGGTTTTTTGTTTTTAAGAAACAGATACTACCATCTGTTAGAGTAGCTCAGGTATAGTGATCAGCAAGGGGAGTTGATTAGGGGAGTAGTTTAATTATTGGGAAAAATGACTGGCAAAGTCTGAAGAAAAGTGACAGGATGTATATGACTTTGGCCATGTTGTTTCAAAGCTGAGGATGTCTGCATGTTTATGTTAACACTGGATCTCCTTGTCCTTGGAACGAAATTACCTCATCAGCAGAGCCCCTTAGGGGATTGAAAGTCTGCCCAAGACGTCATCCTCCTCTTATAAAAAGGGGAAAACTGCCAGGTCTAGCGTCTCTGACCCCTTCCTCCCCCCTCCCTTCAACTTACAGAGCAAGAGGGGGCGGACCTTACTTCTGCAAACTTCACATCTTGCTCTCCCTTGGAGTATTCATTTTTCTCCTAGCAGTAATTTGATCTTGGGCTATTCCAACTTGTCTGTAGTGAATAAGCAGAGAACTGCATATAGAAAGACTTGAGTTTTTCTCACTAGGCACAGTTCTCATGGTACAAGGATGGGAATTTCTTGGAAGTTTTGAATTACATTAAAGTTGAGAGGTCCTCTTGGATTCTTTTTTCTTTAACATATCTATGTCTGTATAAACAGAGGTCTTTAAGGGATTATTACTGTTGAGAAAAGGATCAACATGACACTGCTGGAATCAGAAATGCAGATGACAGCACTCCAATCAGGTACCACTCCAAACGTATACCATGGTTAATGTTTGCTAGTGAATCATGGTTGCTGATCTATATAGGAAGTGCTACGAGGCTTTGTGACTTCAGATAAGGACAGATTAGAGAACTGTGGTGATTTCATGTGCAGGTTGCAGATGGATACTTTTTGGATGTTAAATACTGTTCAATTTAGAACGTCATCAGAGATAAAATTCTCTCTCTTTCCTTCCCTTGTTAGTCTCCAATGTCAAATATACATGGCTTATGAAGATTAGAAAACTCCAGTCAAAGCTAAGACTTATTCTAAAGACTTGTTTCTCCATTTAGCTTTTGACTGATTTGTGTGGTTTTACTGTTAATTATTTTCTGATCAGATATATTCTTGATACTTTGGAGGGATTTTAAATTGCATAGTTTGGGAAAAACTCATATTTGAAACTTTTCAACACTTGTTTTATATCTTGAAAGCCTGTTTCCTTGAGAATGACAATGGTATTTTGTTTACATGATTCATTTGTAAGTATTGTGGCCTTTTGGTGATACTGTGCTTGCCCCTTAGTTATGTGCAGGGTTGCATTTCTCACATGTAAGCCATGCTGGAATGAGAATTATCTCTAAATGGGAGCATGAGATACTTCTGTAGGGTGTTTTTATCTGAGGCTCTAGGACATTATGTAGTCATGAAAATAAATACATATATAGATATGAACAGCCTTTGCTCTACGAATGGGAACAGAAACTGTAACCTTGGTATGATTTGACCACAAGCTTGTAGTAGCCTGGGATTTTGGGTTTGTGTACTCTTAATCTCTTGGGCAGCATTGTCTGAAAAGTAGCACACAGGTTATGCCACAAGTGTGAAGACACACTTGTTCCTGAAAGTCAAATGTGTTTTCATTTCCTTAAGTAGTGACTGGGAAAGAGACAAGTAAAACAATGATTTCTTAGTTTAATTCTTCCCCCAAAATTGCTGGGTTTTTTGGTTATTTTCATTGGTTTTTGTTGTTTTATTTTTTGTTTGTGTTTTTAGTTAGTTTTTTTCCTGAATTGACTGTGTTAATTTCCCTAACTTAATTTTGTGTGTTTTTAAACTATCTGTGAAGATTTTGTATGTCTATAAAGATCCTGTATGGGCTTTCTTTTATAGTCCTGACATGTTCTTTGTTGTCTAGAGAACTAAAGTATGGTTATTTTGTATCTCCTGTTGTAGATAGGAAGGACAGGAGAGGCCTACATCTTATGTAGTGTTTGTCTCAATTGAGAAGAGGGTTTGTACATAATACATCATTTCTGTAGTTGTACTCTTGCAGTCTGAGTTTTGGAGGGAGATTTTAGACATTAACAAGGTGTTTGGATGCATATGGCAGGGTAGTATTGCATTTGGCTTTGTTGGAAAGAAAGCTCTTATGTGAAGGCCTGAGAAAAGATGTTGATTTTAACATTCTTTGTTTCTAATAAGTTTTTAAATCTCTCCCTGTCCCTCTCTTTCACCCCAAAGAACAGCCATGAAATTTACATTTCAGGGTTCTTGTAACTGAATTTGTGCATTATATTCTCAGGAAACTCACACAAAGTAACATTTGTTAAAATTTAGGAAAACAGCCTTTGTATTAGTATTGGTTTTTCTCAAAACATTGTGTGGTTGTATTTCTTGTCTCTTCCAAATAGTGGTAACTCCTGAGGCTTTAATTTAATTCTGAGGGTGAGAGTTTCTCCCACGAAGGAGTATTTGTGTGGAGCTTTTGCTTAAATCAGCTAACCCTAGTCCTAGATTATGCCATGGTGTTCTGTAACATTGAGGCAATTTCCTGGCAAGATCAGTTTACCTAATGAAGGATACAGATTTATTATACCTCTTCCATCAATAGCCACTCTCTTCTCTCCTGGACCAACCACTGCTGGAAAAATCTTAAGCAAGAAGCAGGTGAATATTTACGTAAATGGATTCACAAGATTGGTGGGGAAATGGAATGTGACAACAGGAACATGTGCATAATAATAAGTTTTAAAGATCTGTCTTGAATAATGAAAGTGTATTACAAGCTTCTGGATAAGGAAAACAGCTATTTGATGACGAGGCCAATTTGTTCAGTTGTACTGTTTAGAGGCTTCAGATGTTTTTGGTGGCTGCTCTTGTTTGTCTTAGTGAGGTGGTTGTGTTTGGGCAAACTAGTTGAGACTTCAGAGGCTGAAATTGGATATCCTGTCTGAGAGCTAGAATGAGGAAATGAGGAAAATTAGTTGGCTGAGGAAAGACCTAACTTCTCAGATTTTTTTGGTCCTGGTCATCTCCAGAAGCCCTACTGGAAAGATGGAAGATGGAAGCAGTTGGCCCAGTCAACTCCTCAAAGTTTCCAAACAGCCTCTGAAGAAATAGGAGAATCACAGCCTAATCTGGGTAAATAAGTTATCCTGGCAGAGCTTACACAGCTTGCACTCCATAGACCAAAAGTTCTTCAAGACTGCAGGTCATGAGGCTGTGCTTATTTACTGCTTGGGTATTAATGGGAGTCCATTAAAGAAGCAGGAGGATCTGAAGCCATTGCTGACCCAGGACACAGTGTCTGTATTCCATGTTGGTGGGCACATGAAAAGCAACTCTTTTGATACTAAAGGTGAGAAAACATTCTTAATGTTTTGAGGAAAGAACTGAAGAGGACATTACAGCTCTGCTCTTCTGGGAGCAGAATAGTTTAAGCAGGGACTGTTTCTTCAGAGCAAAAAATAACCAAAGCAAGAACAGTATGAACAGTGATGTGCATATTGTATTAAACAGAAAAAAATATTAAACATGCCTTTCAAACTTAAAAAAAAAACGAGGATTAAAAAAAGCAGCGCAAGTGGTGACAGTGAAGGAAGGAAAAAGTAAAAGTGAAAATTGAGCTGAAAAGATATTCCAAAAAAGCAGTAGACCCAGAAAAAAAAATAAGCAAAAATAAGACCAAAACCATAGCCACTCTATTTGACATCTCACTGGACTACTGAACTTATTTAAAGAACTGGTATTACTGACCCAATAATTAAGAAAGCAGACATACACAGTGGGGTGAAATTCTGCATTCAATTTCAAGTGCGTAGTTTTGGAACCAGCCCTGTGCCAGTGTGTTTGTTTTCATTCTGCTGACAGTGAAGCTGATGTGTAGATCTGTACCAAGCTCTTAGCAGTAGGAGCTCCCTCTTTAGGGTTTTTCTCCAAGCATCACTTGGTCTTTTTTGCTGCCTTCACTCTCTCAGGATCTGAATAATTGTTTTTCTTTATATTTATTTGCTAATTCCAAAAGCTTGCTGTTTCCTTCCCATTATCTACTTCAGCCTAATCTCCCTAAGTAGCCATTTTTGTTCCCCTGAATCCTTTTTGTTATTTGTGTCTTATCTGATTAACTCATATAGAGGGCTTGCAAATTCTTTTGCTGTTGGTCAGTCTTCAGTCAGGATATGGACTAAATAGTTTTTGATGTTACTTGGCTTTTTAACCTGAACTCAGGCTGGCCACTAAAGGAATGAGTCATTAATATTATTTTTTCTTTTCTTTTTTTTTAATGGAGAGGCAAGAGTACTAAAAGCATACCTCTTTTTGGGGCATGATCAATTTAGTAACACTTAAATGTTTTTGAACAGCTGTATGAGGGACTCATGCAACTGGGGGAAATCTCAGGATTCTTGAGTATGCTGCTGGCCTTGAGTATGCAAGTTCTGTGTTTAACAAATGCAAACTTTCAAATATAATTTCACTTCTTAATTTTATTTGGTTTTGTCACAAATTCCTTTTTATGGCTTCTAGCAGGTGGCTGGGCAGAAGTGTGTGTGCAGTACACATACAGAGGTGCAGTCAGCCAGAGAGAAACCCTAAATTTCAGACCATTTTTTCCTCATGATTTCATATGGGTGGATAAGTGTTATGGCCGCTTAGGGTCATGTAGAGTCTAACAGTGCATTACCAGAATTAATGGATGTTAACACTTGGCCAAATGGCTACTTCTGTTAATGAATTATATTTACTTATGGTTTTGCTCTACTTAAACCTTTGTTTACTGTTCTGGGTAGCTTTGGTTTGTTGCAGTGCATGGTGCTGTTGTTTGCACTGTTTTGGTATATATTCAATGTTAATAATTGTCCCATTTTAATCTTATTTCTGTGAGTATACTGAAAAAAATTAAGATTGTTCAGCGTAGGGTATTCTATTGAATAGCATCTTTGGGTTTTGATATATTTGTTCTGTTATCTGCTGAAAAAAAAATCTTAAAGTCTATTAGATATCAATGCAGGTATGCGAACCCAGAAGCAGGTGGTTCTAAACTGTCAGAAGTTTGGTTTAGATGAACAAAAGGGTTTTTTCCATGCATATTTAGAGAACAAAAGAAGAGCTGTTTTGAAGTCAGCACTGTAAATGAGCACAGAAATAATTTAGTTCTCTGTAGTGGATAAAACTTGACTTCTGTGGTCTAATTTGCTTTGCATCCAACTGGTTCTGAAGGGGGAAAAGTTGGATTTTTGAGCTACTTAGCAGATTAGGGATATATTAAATTCAATTTAGGAAAAAGCAGTTCTGATCCCTTCATTCTTTCTTTCAAAACACAGATCCCAGGCTCCTTTTCTTCCTTCTTTACAGGATTTAAGTTGAAGTGCTTTAGAGATACCAGCTGCTAAACTGCTTTAAATGGGAAGAAAGGGGACAGACAGCATATCTGTGTATTCTTACAAGGGACATATCCCCCTCATCAGGAGTGACAAATGTCAGAGCTGCATTTTGTGGTTGGTGTTCTCATTTCTGTTTCAAATAAATTTAAAATTCAGTATTGGCTTCTAGTACATGAGGAATGACCTTTCATTAAAACAGTAAAATGTTCTAACTTCGTCTTGTCTTTTTCAAGCACCAGTTACAAGGATTCTTTTTTTTTCTAGTGGTTTTCATTTTCTGATGAGAAGTTTTTCTAGTTGTGAGGTTTTTTGCATTCTGCTTTATTCGAAAAGTAGAACTTACATGTTCCTTCTTATTTCTTCCTCACTCCCTCCAACTTGGATTTTCAAGATCTCAACGAGTTCTTGAATTAACACAATTGGGATTTTGGTTTTGAATGGAGGGTGGAGCTGAGAGGAGAACATTCCTGGCTCTATAGTTTACATCATCACTACTTTAAAAATAGAACTTTTGATTTCTGTTTGGAATCTATGGCATGTGGAAGTGTAACCTTTTGTATCTAGGTAGCAAGTTCCTGGGGAGTGTAAAGAGTTCTGGGGTTACTGATACAGCTCCCTGAGTGTGTATATTCTGAGTAGTGATAAAATGACTCTTCACTGGCTTTTAACCAGAATCCTGCATGTGATTCAAAGACTGAACAAAGTTATGTGAGCTTCGTCATCATGCAGTGGGAATTCTTTCCGAAGCAGCAAATGGGATGTTCCTGAAGTCAGCTTTAAATATGGAAATTTTTGTGCTGGTGCTACAAACTGCACAGAGTTCTGGGTTGGCTGTTGTAAGATGTGGAGCGAGGAGTGCACAGCTGTAAGCTGCACATTAGTGAGTTATTCCATTCATGAAAGATCTGAACACAACCTTTTGCTACCTTTTATTCCTGTGGTTAACTACTGAGCAAGCAAATCACAGTGTGGCTGTGTTAGAAAAACTAGAGTTAAAGGATTGTACTGAAACTAAATATATAAAGGATGCTTTTCTTTCTTTTTTTTTTTTCTTTTTCTGGTGTCAAGAATGACAGTCTAAAAGAGTACTTATTAGAATAATTTAGTTTAGCAGTACCCATTTCTACTGACAACCGTAAATTTAAACAAGAAACTCCTGGAAATCTCTTTAACCCTGTAGTAAGTATTTGTTGAAGCATTAAATCATCTTTTGAAAAGATTATTTTTTTCTCCATCTGCTTTGAGAATACTCTGTTTATTCTTTTTATACAGCAGATGTTACCCTATAGTTTGAGACAGAGAGAGTAGGAAAAAACCCACTCAGGCAGCTTTTTGCCCTTATCCATTCTGTGAACTAAGATAAACTTGCAGGGGGATACAGACTGGCTGCACTTGTTCTAAAACAGTAAAGATGTGGTAGACACAAAATGATTATTCATTGACTGTCTCATAACCCTTCTTACGGATCCAACTATATTTAAAACATAGCTTCTGAAATTAACTTTAGGGGTGTGTGTGTGTGTGCATTTTAACCAGTTTCCAGTGTATGCAGTAAGACTGTCATCATCATACTGCAGTTTTTTGTATTATTCATCAATTATTACAGAAATCAAAATGAAAGTTTAAAGGCATGTAAAGCATGCATCATGTCAGGTTTTATATGTTGTAACTGTAATCAAAACTGAGTCTTCCTTTCTGTGAAATTAATGCATTTTGTATAATGGGCCCTGTTCAGTTGTTGTCATCATACTCTGTGAGCTACCCGCTCGTTTATATGATGAATATGAATCAGCTTTTCTTTAGGAACATAGTTCAAGTGCATTGGAAAAATGAAGTGAAAAAGGATTACTGTAATTAGGTTCTTATTTGGGGTTTTTAGGCACAATTGTATAGGAATTATTATTGATTATGTCTAATTTTTATCTTTGTGGCTCAGGCAGATCATAGTAATCTTCATGGCCTGCCATTAATTTAGTTCTGTATTGATGTCTGAACGTGTGCTATGCTGAGTCTCTCTAAACTGGTGTGATGATTACACCACGCTCTTTGCCTAAAGGGAGACATTGCAGACACACACCTGTTCTGCCTCCCAGTTATCTGGTGACTCCTTGCTGTCCAGTGTTTGCCAGATTAAAGAGATGACTAATGTTTAACAAAGTGCTCAAGTTTCCATGCCTGTGTGATAGCAGAAATTTGCGTTAGTGTTTATAATCAGGATTTTTTTTTTAACAATGGGATCCAAGTCCAGTCTACCTTTTGATTGTAGGCATTAAAGTACAATTATTTTTGTCTAAGAATCAGTGTGAATCAATCTCTAATGTTCTAATGTGTGCCCAGAGCTATATAGATCAATGGTAGGGATTATAGGTAACTGTTGATGTTCTGGAAATGTCTCAGATGTTATTGTTTGATGTTATGTGGAAGCTACTGTAAATAAATTTTTGTATTAACCAGTTCGCTGTCTGCTTTACCAGTCTCAAATTACTCCTGCAGCACA
>VWYI01003929.1:0-30014 GCA_013399455.1 Anthoscopus minutus
TTAGTAAACTACACTTCCTCTAGACATAAGCTAATACTCTGTGGCCTTAGTACTCTAGGCGTCTCTTGCTCGGATCACTTCTCTAATTCGTGTTACGATGTTTCCCTGCCAGAATTCTGTAGATATTCTGGGTATGCAGCCTAAGAACAAATAATGATTTTGCTAGAGGAACTATAAACTCACAACTTAACTAATTGAAATTAACTTCATACTAATCTTAAAAGGATTGTCTTGTCATATTCGGAGATGTAAGCTAAACAAATTTTTTTTCTTGTCTCTTTAGTAGGATTTGGCTTAGAAAATCAGTGAAGTATTTGTGTGATCAGTAAGCCATTAAAAGCACTGCTTTCCCTATCATTGATCTTTGTAAGAAAGATAAAAATCTTTCATTTTCTCATTAAGCAATTATAGTATCTACCATAGTAACCATAAAAGAAAGGAGCTATACAAAGTCTTATTTAATTACATACATACTATTACATTTTTATTAAGATAGAATTACATCAAAATTATTATTATATCTACTGTGCCTACAAAAAGGGATAATTCAATATAGTACTAAAGCTTGGGCAGCTAGAGGACAGTATTAAACATCTGTAAAGCCAAAGCTGCATCTTTTAGATGCCCTTCAAGATTATTTTTGTCTTATTCAGTTGAATTTGACATCTGCCTTTTGTAGCATGCATCCAAAGAGATCAATCCATTGGTTTTAGAGGAGAAAACAAGTGACTTACATATTAACTTCTGCAGTACACCAACAATTGAACCATCACAGTGTGTGTGTTTTGTTTCACAAGCAAGATTGTAAAGTCCTGAGTCGGAACTAACTTTATTAATGTAGAAATAGGGATTATACAACTTTACAGTGAAGGCTTGACAGTGCACAAACAATCTTGTTAGGGCCCCAGCATGCTCACTGGTAATTACAGTGATTGTTGTGATCATTCTTTAAGTGCTACAACTCCTTTTGCCACTGGCAAATACCTTCAAAGATGCTGCTTAGCCAGGAAGGATGGCTTCCTTGCAAAAAAGATGTATATTATCTCACAAGGGGCCATACTGTACCCAGAAATTATGCAGATGTATGCAGAGAGAAAGGAGAATCAACTTTTTCTCTTCACCCAGAGCCTGTAAGGATTGAATAAGAACATTGTCTAATTGTAGCCTTTGGACTTGATGGATCACAGGGAATTCTTTTCTACATTTCAAGAATTGTGAGACTGTCCCAAAAGTGAAGTGAGAGAAGAAGAAGAAGAAGAATTCTTCTTGTAAGCCACCTATGTCAACTTGAAATATGTAGGGGAGAGAATATAAGTGATGCACTTTGGAGCTCAATTACCCAAGAAGCATTCAAGTGCCTTGGCTTTATAGTTAAATACAATTAAGAAGGTACCTTGTATGCAAATTATCAAAACAGACTTGATCTACTCATTTGCCCTTGAGGCATTGTTGAGAAAAATCCCAAGTTAGGAGTAATTACCTGTAGAAACAAACTAAGCAATGCCTCAACTTATTTCTAAGGGCAAATTCCTTCCATCAGTTTCTGAACTGTGAAGTCTTTAAGCTTAGTCATTAACATGTAATTTAGATATTGATTATGAGCCCTTTAATTCTGGTCATGAAGTGTCTCATCAAAATCTATTTATGAAGTCTTGTATTTCCTTCTGATATCAAAATGTTCTGGACCTCATCATACAGGCATATGAATACCCATTTATTATGTGCAGTTTTCAATAATTCCTCTGAAAATTGTCAGCTTGTGCTTGAAACTTGCACACAGCAAATACTTCAATTAAATATTTTAAAAATCATTGTTTTGGAGATACTGATGCTGCAATTTTTTAAATTTCTTTTTTTCTGAACAGGACTTCTTAACTAGATGGTTACAAATTCTATTCTTCATTCAGGATTACTGTGGTGTAGCAATAGATAGCTGCCAAAAATATTCCTGTTAATTTCAGGGTTTAAAATCTATTATAATCACCAGAAAGATACTTTTGTGTGCCTGGAAGCTCCAACTTTAAATCAGACAAATCAATTAATGAAGATTCTTTTTCTAGGTATTAGGACATAAGACTGCCTGAGGTTTTAGGTCTGGCCATAGAGAAAAATATTACCATATAAATTTTGACTTTGCTAATTTGTTGCACTAATTCTTTTCTCTGCAAACTCTAGTGCTTCTACTCATAGAACTTACCTTTTTTCCCTAAGAAAATATGTAAATAAGCTTAAGATTGTTTTGCATTAATTACAATTGGAATCCCACCTCAATTTTCTTACAGTTGGCAAATATTTCCAGATATTCTTTCCTTGTCTATATGTACTAGTATTATAGGATAGTATAAGGTAAGATAACCCAGTCGAGGTTTTATTGTCTACTACAAAATAAATAAATAAATAAAAGGATTTAAATTTTCTTATGGTTTATATGGCTAAATCACACAAGCAGTTGGACCAATTCTTACATTGTAACACATAAATCAAAATTAAAGGCAAAAGAACAGCAGAGAGTTGATTTATCTAAGCAAAAAGAAGGACTGAAATTAATATGCAGCCCTTAAACTAAGGTTTTGGACAGTTTAGACTGATTACCACTGATTAATTTGGCATGCTCTTGTGGTGAAGAGTACATAACATGGTGGATTAGGTGGGAGCCAGGCATTCCTGATATCAGCCTCCTAATGCAGAAGATCTGTCCACATAGTAGTACAGTCAGTCATAATCTGTTAGGTGTTTCTGGGCTCCCAAATAACTGCATGAAGTTCCTTCTCAAAAGACTTGGCCCTTTACATACACTCAATTTTTCTGCTGAAAAAAGTGCTCTAGCAGGTGGGATGTGCATAAGGAGTACGAGCAAACCGTATCACTAGACAGAATATGTGTGCTAAAACCATCTACTGGTTATCTGCTCAGTCATCTGATGAAGGATACAAGTGAATTGCTCTTGTTGGGACAGAAGCAGAACTATATTTTCCTATGTTGAGCTGTTGCTACTCAGATTTTGTCCTCATTGCATCAAGACTCCAACTTAATATGTATACCATTGTTTGAGTTGATTATACTACATGAGTTAAGTAGCTTTGTTTTCAATAATGCTCTACTCAGACATCTGATTGTAGAGTTCAACTCTCGAAGATGTAGATGCATATTATTAGCATCTACTAATGAAACTAATTATTAGTGTCTACCATGAAACACACTAGTGAATGCAAATGTGGTTCTGCTTTGTAGTTCTGATACTTAATATTCATACAGGTATTTTTTACTTGTGTTTAAGGCCAGAAGGGAGCATTATGCCATCTACTGTGACCTTATGTACGATATCTTCCACTGAAATTCAGCCAGTTGATGCCAAATGTTTATTTTCAAAAAGACATTTGGTCTTTTACCAAAAATCAACAGTTAGATTCTGTCTATTTCCATCAGTTTGAGTCAGTGCAGACATCTTTCATTTAAAAAATTCATGTCCTCTTCCTGCCTTGACTGTGTCTGGGTTCTAGTTATTATGGTTTATTAAAGCTTTTCTTTGCTAAAATTGGAAGATCTTTAAAGCCAGGTATCTGCTCCTCAAGGAAATACTTATGCATTGTGTCAAGCCACCTGTCAATCTTCTTTTTGACATGCTAAACAGATTAAGTTTTTAAGTCTCTTCCTCCAAGGCATTTTATCAGCACTCAGTGATATTTGATTCTTTTCTCTGCCTTCTCCAATTTGTTAAACATGAAAAGCAGTATATGTTAAACATGAAAAGCAGAAAATGCAGTATTCCAACAATGCAGTCAGCCACATCACCCTGAGAGATTAAGTCTCCACTTCTTTATTTACAGCCAAGTATCAGGTTATACTGAGGTTACTGTGAACTGTTTTTCTCTTGTAAATCCTTTTCAGGATTCCCTGTCCATGACCAAAGACTGAAATTATTTTTTATAGATGTATAAAACATTGTGTTCTTGAATATCTTAAGCCTGCTGTGTGATCTAAGTGATTCAACAAGATTTGTGATGATAACAGTAACAAAACAGTCTCCAAGTTTTGTTAGCACTTAGTGTAAGGAGTTTTTTTGTGCTAGAATAGTAACAAAAATGCCCAATAGTAGCATTTAGCTGCTCTCAGCAGAGCACCACCATTCTGATTTGATGACTCTATTGTTGTGATATATGAGATGTAGCTGTTCTTGATCTACTTCATTAAAGCTACTTAAATTGTTAAACGTGTGGTTGTATGAAAAAAACTGTCAAAAGACCAAATTATTAGGTTCACAGTTACCTCTATTCACCTAAAACCATTTCATCAACAGCTGAATATAATCCATGTAGATACATAATATCCCAAATAATTAAAACCACAAACATTTTGATGAATTTTGGAACCACTGTCATTGTCACTTGACTTGATGTCACTAGGACATTTACAATTTTATGGTTGTTATCCCAGTTTTTTTTAATGTTCATCTTTGGGCTGAAAATTGCCTGTTTTTCTTTCTTTGTAGCTTCTTATCAACAGTTTTGGGATGTAAAAAACACATTGTATTGCTTTTTTCTCTTGTATTATGCTCTGTAATTGCAATATTTAACAGAGAAAACAATCAGGAAAAAATAAAAGAAAAAACTTGTCAATAAAACCAGTGTGTAAATGTAGCATGTGTGTGCCCGTATCACCACAAGTTTTAGTCAAATGTGTTCAAGTAACTAAATAGATTTAGAAAGCAGCTGGTTGTATTTTTTTTTTTTTGCATTTTTAATGTGAAACATTCAAATGAAAACATATCAAGAGATCACTGGGTTTGCAATCGAAACAAGCATTCAAACTGGGAAATACCAACAGGAAAGCCTCATGCATAGTATTGTTCGCAGAATCCCAACACACTGAGAATTAGATTGCACAGCAAGAAATTGCATAAAAATTCTGTAGTAAAGACATTTTTCACCATTAACATCTCAGTCTTTCCTGAATTCTGTTCAATTATCACACAGGCAATGAAGAACCAAACCCACACTATGATATAAGAGTAGATTGAGATGTGTGTCGGTGTGGATGGTAGTAGGTACACAGCTTAAATATGCTGGCTTTCCAGTGTGTTATCTTTGAGTAATGAGGTACCTCTGACCTTCTCAAGCAGAGATGGCAGTGGTCTCAGGAAAAACTGTCAGTGGCACCAATGAACTAAAGTGCCTGCACTGCTCTGTGTACCTGGAACTGTACCATGCACTTGATCTGGTGAACTCAGGCTGTACCACTTCTGGCAGGCAATCCTAGAAGTATTTGCACCTCAAGAAGAATCAGTGGGAGTCATAGTAAATCCCACAGTATTGGAAATCCCCTGGAACCACCTGGATAAATAAAATGGCCACAGAGGAACTGATGAAGAGCTGATCTCTTAACAACGTGTTACCTTTCTTGGAAGAAGTGCTAACATAAAATAGATCAAGGTTCTTTTACCATGAATTCAACAAGTAGGAGTGGATGAACTTCCCATGGCATTTCTGCCAAAGACATTGATTTGGCAGAAGAAATTAGTTCTGCACAACATCTGTGAGTGACTGACCTGATAGAGTGGTGGCAATGAAGCAGTGGAACTGGTCTTGGCCTAACATTACCCAGGATAAGGACCAGGACCCGAGGTACAGCACAAAAAGCAGAAAGCTGACTGCCTTAGGCACTATGTCAAACTCAACCACAGCTTTGCGTGTAGATAATGCACAGGCTGTGAACCCAAGTGTTATTGTGTGCTTACTGATAGTAATGGTACTCTTGGTTGGCATAGTAGCATTTGTAGTTCAAAGTATCACAGAAAGCTGTAATAGTAATTCTTCCTCACTTTAAGTTTTACTAAACAAGTGGGCAAAGCACCCATGTAAAACCACCATGCCTGATTGTGGTGGTTTTAACTGGGACACTAACCTTCGGGGGTAAGGGACAGCAGTCATCAGCTGATGTGCAACATGAATCACAGGGAAAAAAAATAAAAAAGGAACTGGGAAAATAAAAATAGCTCCATTATTAGCAACATAACTAAGAGGTAAAGAAAATATTTGCAGAGGGCAAATAAGTTTGCCATTTTTCTGATCCCTTATAAGTTCCTAAGCCAACTAAGCAGGCTTTACTCTCTGAAAACAAGAAATTAACAACCAGGGAGGAAATCTAAACATAGCAATTAGGAGTTGAAAACTAAACAAAAGACAGAAGAAAACCTTCTAGAGCAGAAGTTTTACACTATCTGAGAGTCTGAGCTCAGAGGTCAATAGACCAAAAAGGAAATAGTGCTAAATTTGTTGTAAATAACTTAGTGAATATCCTGTATAGATTACAATCTAACACAAATGATTTAAAATCCATTGTCATGTATGGTCAAACAAACAAACAAACAAACAAACTGAAAACCAACCAAACCAAACCAAACAAACAATAAACAGACAAAAATATCACTTGACTCCAGTCACCTGCAAGAAAAAAAAAATAAGCTTAGTAAAAACACTTGCTAAGTCCATCATGTGTAGCTAGTCAACTGAGATCATGTGCATGTGGGGGATTTGTATCCAGCATTGTTGATATCTAAAAGAGCTGCCTTTCTTGAAGGCAACTTTCCAAATTCCTACTAGGGAGAAGCACTCATACACGTTCCTTTTTTCTTGCATATGCATTTGAACTTGCTAAAGGTCAGAATTTTTACTTCAAACTAATTAGAGAGTAATTTAAGAGAATATTACTCTGTCTAAAGAAAAAGAAAAATACAGCATTCAAATCTGGCAAAGTCTTTAGGATCAGTGCTTTATCTTGCTCTACAAACCAGCAAGCATGAGAATGACATTTTTAAAGGCTGTTTGTGAATCTGGTCATCCAACTGCTTGTATCGCAGTAAGTTACTGAGACTTAGTAAGTAGTATGTCAAAGTTACTTGTCAAAAGCAGTAAGATTATGGGTGCCCTTGTTCTTTTCCAAGAAAGAGTCTAAACTACCCAGTTGAACTTGAAGTTTCAGGCAGAAATTACAGTCTTTCCAACACAAGTAAGTGCTTATTGTATTTTAAATAATTAAAGAAAATTTGTGATTCTTTTACAAATATTGTGTAGGTGGAAGAATTTTCCAGAACATAGAATCAATGGCATTATTTATCTTTCAGGAGTGTCATGGGGGAGGGCAAAAAGGTGGGAGGAAGATGAATTTGAACACTCAGAGCATAACATGCAAAGTACTCACAGCTTTATTTAAGTCAAGACTATTCAGTAGCATATAGGAGACTTTGAAAATAGACTCTGAAGTCTTCACTACCCATATGTTAAGGGAATTAAAAAGCCAAATCTTTAGCTTAAATAACTGCTGTTTTCTGGTAATGCTGATACCATATTCTGTGACTATTGTGGTAGAAGGCTGCAGCAAGGTAGAACTGCAGCAGCTACATCATAGTTAAATATAAATAAGTGATTTTGGTATTGGAGGCTTAATTGCCATCAGCCTGAAATTGTTTTTCCAGAATCTTAGGAGACTCTCAGTAAAGCCTACAATATTAAGATGTTTACATCCCACAGAACTGCCATAAGGAGACTTGCAGCAACTTTACATGTTCCACAGGAAATTCAATGTAATTTTTTACTTAAAGATTATATTTTTATATGTTAAAGGTAGTGCTGCAGTTAAAGGTTGCAGGTATTATTTTTGGTTTAGTAGTAATAAGCACAGAATTCTGGGTGAAATATGGGGTCATGCTTATCTTGAAGGCTCTAGCAGCAGAGGGAAGATAGGTTGGCAAACAGATCCATCTCCTCCTTAACCTATACCATTCAGGTGTGACACCATCACAAATACAGTTTAAGGCAGGCATAATAACAGTAGAGTTTCAAGAATGAATGGTTTGAGACTGACTTACCCAAAAGTGAAATTATGTGCAATATGCATGTCACAAATATTATGTCAGCATAACTGAATTGTAAAATTTAATTAATCTAGCATCTCAAGTAAATTTGTGGGGATAATTTTAATTTACACCTGTCCAGTTTCAATGTAACAACAGCCTACTAAATAGGGATGGTAAACGATTTGCCTTTTGCATTGGTTTAAAGGTCTTTGGAGAACTAGGCTCACAGATTTACTTCAATATCCTATCATGCTGCTAATTCATCTGTAACAGGTATGATTCATTGAAATATTTGTGAAGAGCAAATCTTCAGTGTGGATTTAGTCCAGACAATCAGAGATGTACACATGAACTTTTCTGAATGGGATAATAGCATGGTGCTCTACTTGCTTTGCCTGGAGTCTAAAGACAAGATTGGGTTCAAGACCTTGACATTTAAATACTTAAAGTGTTTAAAAATTTATATGCCTTTCATTACACGTATCAAGTTAACTCTTCATACAGCTAAGAAAAAAATAGTTGTTTTAGACAGAAATGAATATGTACAACATTTCATATGTATCCACTATGGTAGGGACAGGCTGTAACAAATTATGATATTCATAATATTTTCATTATGCTTTAACTATATTCCTAGCTTCATAAAGAGAAGGCTTCTTAATTCATTTGCTAGCATATGGAGGTATTTCTTGCAGTCTTTAACTTTCTAAGGGACTGTATTTTCGTTGTTGGTTAGGAAAGGACCTGGTGTTCACTGCAATTATTTTTCAGATCCCTTATGTGTTATAATTCTCCTGCTCCTTCCAAAACAGAAACCATGTAATTATTGGCACTTAAAATTTTAAAAAGCAGATCAAACCAATAACTTAACAGAAAACCAGAGCAGGTAAGAGTATGAGAGTTAGGTTGCTTCTGTCTGATATTCTCAAAACCAATGAATTTCAAACTTCTTTTCATGAAGGTGTCTGTTGCCCAGTCTATGGAACAGCGGTAATGAAAAGCAAATGCTTGCTCCCATTGAAGCAGAACACAGAGTTGAAGCATTCAACTTCCAAAAAAACCTTGATAATGATTTCAGGTGAGACCTGAGCTTTCTCAGTCTTTTCAAATTTCCCATGCAGATATAGTACAGTTCCGTATCTTGAGCTTGGGGTTTTTCAAGTGAGGCATAATTATAGTATAAACATATTAAAATAGGACTGAATATTTTGAAATAACCACAGCAGTTCTGCTATTCTGTGGACAAAATAAAACATTTTCCACGTTTCAAGACAATTTTTAGTTGCACTAATACAATTTCCAGTACTCCCTAGAACATCATTGTATCAACATTTTATTTATAGGGTCTGTTATTTCTACAAATCTTCTACCTTCTAATACTTAGTGCCTCTCAACAGTACACCCTTGTTTGACAGATATGCTATTTAGGTTTGTACTCATATATGTGTTTTTGTGTGTGTGTTGGAAACAGAAGTAGTATCAGCCAAGGTCTCTGCCCCACTGTCTACATTTTCTAAGGCAAACACATTTTAACTGTTTACAGTGGGACTCCAACTATCTCTGGACAGAAATATGCTTGAAACTCAGCTGCTGAATAATATGGGTGAGGCGTTAAAATTGCTTTAAAAAGCACCCTTGGCTTGCAACTGGTTCGAGGTAGAAGGTCTAATGTGGAGTTTATATTCAGGCCTGTGCTTAGAAATATAGTGCCATGTATTCATTGCAGGAACAGTTTGGTAATTTTACCCTATTTTTCTTCATAGTTATTTTTTTCTCATCCTTTTTGTTACATTTTTTGTTCATGATGATAAACTAGTAAGCTCTTCTGAAAGGTAATCCCCTGTTAGCTTTGCAGCTTCTATGCTAATCTCTTGTTAGCTTTGCTGCTAGTATTCCTGAAGCTGATTTGCATTTCCTAATCCAGAGCTGAATCTCTTTGCTCTGTGTACTTACATTTATATGGATATGTATTAAATAATTAGCTGAAATACTGTCCCCATAGAACCTAACACAGATTGAAGACATTTTGTGTAAGCTGATGTTTAAATGGCTTTCAAACCAAGTGTGACTTTTCTTAATGATTTATCTTTTCATCTGGGAACAGACAAACCATGGTGAGGCAGCTGCAGCCCACGGAAATCCTCAGTGGAGCGGAGATCCACCTGCAGCCCCTGGAGGGCCCCTTGCCAGAGCAGCTGGATACCCAAAGAAGCAAGATCCTGGCAGGACCTGTGGACCCATGGTAGAGGAGGCTGTAGTTGAGTAGGTTTGCTGGCAGGAATTTGTGACCACCTGGGAGGGACCCACACTGGAGCAGCCTGTGGGAAGGATTTGGGTTGAAGCTGGTGGAAGATGGTCTCCTACGGGAGAGTCCCTGTGCTGAAGCAGGGGAATAGTGTGAGTGATCTTCCCCTTGGGGAGGAAGGAGCAGCAGAAACAACGGGGGATGATCTGACTGCAGCCCCCATTCCCTGTCCCCATGTGACACTGGAGGGAAGAGGCGGGAAATTCAGGAGTGAAATTGAGCCCAGGAAGAAGGGAGGGATGGCAGGGAAGTATTTTTAAGAGTTGGGTTTGTTTTGGTAATAAATGGAACTAATTGGGTTGTAATTGTAATAAATTGAATTGGATTGGTAATAAATTGAACTAATTTCCCTAAGTCAAATCTGTTTTGCCTATGACAGGAACTAGTGAATGATCTCTTCCTGCTCAATTTTGACCCATGAGCTGTTTGCTACAGCTATGGAGGGCAATGACAGAGGCATCCAGCCAAGGCCAACCTACCAAAAGTTTAAAGTGTTTTACATTTTCAGACATGTTCTTGGACATGTTCTTACACTACAATGCTAATTTGGCTCTCATAAGGGTCTTTTAAAAAAAATTGTCCAAAAAGGTTAACAGACACTAACATACCCCATGATGCCTGAGGCAGTAACAGAACAGTAACACAGAAAACAGATTGTTTATTGAGAGTAGCTATAAATTACACTTCTTATAATTCTATGTGTACTAGAAAATATAGTACTGATGGATAATATAATTTGTGATGATTAGATGAATTAGACTGCTGAGATTAATTTTTCAAGATATACTGTCCTTTTCATGCTTATAAACCCTAAATTGTGATTAAGCCATCATATTAATACAGAGCTAAAGAACAATTGCATTTCATATTTTTAATAACCCCTTAATTGGGAGAGATGATTCAATCTAAGATTCCCATTAATTTGCTTAATAAAGAGTGCAAAATTTTTTCATTTGCTGTGATAATGGTGAAACAAGCATTACGTGATAGGTAACTTAAGTATACATCCATGCAAAACTTTAAATCTTTAAATATAATATATATCCTAAGAAAATTCTTGGCTATGCTTAGATTGCTGTTCTAGTTTCCTTGAATATATGGATTATTCTATTCTGTATGTATCTGTTTATCCAAGATAACATCAAGACATTCATCATAATATTATGAAATTCATTTACGAACAAAGTGGAAGGAAAGTTTACACACAAAAAAATTTTCAAATGCATAGTATGTTGGTGTAAATGTAAAAAAATTTTATGTTGAATATTCAGTTCCAACTATTAATTCTTTGTATAATATTTCTTGGAATCTTTGTTAAAGTCAGTGAAATAGGGTAATTGAAATATTTACATCAGTGGAATTGTATACACAAATAAGAAGTTTACTAGAACTAAATGTAATGAAGAATACTGAAGTGAAGGTGGTATCAGCTTTTCTAGTCAATATGGCTTCATAGTACATATCTTTTATACAAGGGGTATAAATTTATTTGCAAAAGCAAACCCAGTGTGTTTTGTTGCTACTACTATAGATGTATTCCCAAGGAAGAGATTGGTGTGTCTTGCTCAGGAACAAAATATTATGAAAAAACTTTTAGTCTGTATTCAGTTTAGGAGGGTATTTTTCAGTAATACCAGCTTGGGTAACTCTTCCATTTATTTATTTATTTATTTCCTCCTTTCTTCTCTCCCTCTTACCAAAAAAAAAAAAAAAGGTGAAATAATAGGTCTCTCCATAAACTGATAAGCTGGGATGGCTGACAGGCAGCTCTGAGAGGTAGCTAGGCAGTTTTACCTTATTTATTGAGAGTATACAAAGTTTGCAACAGAAATCAGCAATTGCTACTCTACTGCCAACCATATGCAGGAGCAGTTTTTTTCTTCCAGTGGCATGTATCAAGATCTGTGCAATGCCAAAACCCTAGAGCCTCAGTATCTTGAAAAGCACATCTGTGAGAAGTAATAGTCTTATTAACAACAGCAATTGATTAATGGCAACTTGCCTCTCTGGGAGGCAGCTTCTCTCTGCAGCTCTTAAGTTTTGTATTGCAGGCTTCATCTTCAACAGCAGAAAGAGAATATATAACTCAGTACACTACCCTTCAGCCCTGACTTGGATGTGATGTGGCTCATTGGGTAGGGAGAGATCAATGGGGCTTGAATGAAAAAGGGCTCTCTGAAGGTTGATGGCTGAAAGCCAAAAGAAGATGTCTTTAAATTTTATTGTAAGAGTAAATCTATTTTTCAACATTAAAATTTGCAATTTCTGACTTGTTACTGTTAAATGACCATATAAAAGTAGTAGAAGATTTTCCTTAAGAAACTGTGTTTGTCCAGAGGTTTGTAATATATTCTCTTGAAGAGGCTGTTATTATCACTTTTGACACTTTGTCTCTACCATCACCTACACACCACACCTTTCTCCTTAACAGCAGGATTATATTAACTTGAATCACTTTGTAAGCCTATTATCTCTGTAAATTTCAGATGCAGGAATTAGGAGTCCAAATTTCTTGCAGGAAGTTCTGACGTATTATTTATTTTGATCGCAGGTGACAATCAAATTCAACTTTTTTTTTTCATATCCTTGCAGTTTTAATGAAAAGCATAAAAATATTTTAGCATCGTTTGTTTTAAGGAAACACATAAGCATTCCCAGAGCTAATATGGTTCATCATAGCTCAGTAAAATGATCAAACTCTATCATTTCATGTCAGTGAAATGTTAACTTGTACTTGATAAATGCAATTCCTCTTTCCATGTAGTTGCAGCATATAAGCTTCATGTGACATTTCTTTCATTGGGCCAACCCAACCCCCAACAGCCAGGCTGCTACTGTAAGTAAATATTTCATAGGTGGGCTTTATAAAAATTGAAACACCTGAATAAGTTTGTAGTTTTGGAGCTTGTAATGTTGTACTGCTCCAGAAAATATTTGTAGGGTTGTGGAAATTTTTTCCAATTAAATTTGGAAAAAAATGATACCTGAAAACCAGAGCAGTAAAGGGTTTTTTTATATGTCTGAATATGGCTAACCCTAATTCCGTCTTCTTTCTATCAGGACTTGATTTGCTGTAATAAAGGCCAGATTCAAATTTAAGAAGACTACTTAAAAAAAAAAGCTGAGTTGAGCCAATTTCCACCTATAAATCTTTGGAACTTAATATCAAACTTCCCAGTCCTGTGAGAGCTGATTCTCTTCTCTCATGAATCAATAACTAAATATTCATATTAAAAAAAAAGACAAAAAAGTAGGCATGCAGATAGGAATAACTAATTTTCAGTGTTACTAAAATGCTTTTAAAGAGTTCATGTTTGGTTTTTTTTTTTCCTCCTAGGGAAGTGTTAGGCAAATGTTTCCCATTTATGCAGCTATCTTCATTCTGTAAATTTTTTTAAATGTTTCTGGATTGCAAGATCTGATCTGAGTTAGTGATCTGCTGACTTGTTCATGTTAGCTGCTTCTCATTTCATTTTCCCTAGGCAAGCTTCACAACACTCGTCTCCAGAGCCACATATTGGGCACCTGCTCACTACTGCACCTTCTTTTCATTTGCTGTTGTTTTAGGTACCCTCACTTCATTTGCTGTTGCATTCATCCCCTGTAATCTGTGCCTCACACTGCTTTAGGTATTGCTCTCATAACCCCTCTAGACAATTGCCCTAGCTCTTCTCTGGTTATTCTATTGTGCCTTAGGAGGGCTTGTGTGATACTAAGAAAGGCAGTCTTCCACCTCACAGGAGGCTTCTAAACACTTTTATTTAACACATCTCACAGGAAAATTTAAGTTCACAAGACATACATATATAACATTTTTTCTTTATTAAACGTGCAGAAGACTTTTACCCAAACGCTACTTTCCTTGTTGTCCCAAGGTAATTTGCATTGCATTTGCACTTCAACACCCAAAAATGTTCTATTTTCTAAGGTAAGAACGCCCAGTCCCTTCATTAATCTGTTAACAGAGCTAAATGTCAGTAACAGTAGTACAGCAAATGTAAAACAGTCAGATTTCATGTAGTCCTTCACATTTATCTCACCTTCTCCAGCACTGCGCTTCTTTCCAGGCATATACTCCTTCCTCGGTCATTCCTTAACAGGTCCCTGCTCATCCACACCATGGTGCAGCAGCTGTGGCTGCACATAGAATCTGTGAGGTTTGTTCTATCAGCACAAACTCCAGATAGCCTCAGAGAATTATATATGTGGGAAAATACAGTTACTGGTTCCCTGGGTTACTTTTTGTATGCAAATACATGCTAGTTACTGCATCAATTGTGTGAGGTCTCCTTTATCAGTGAGCTAGATAAAAACAGCCAGGCAGTTCTGGTCTATATGCAACTCAGAATGGAAAGGAAATAAAACAAAACTGTCCATGTTGCTGTTTCCTGCTTAAGGTATGGATTTCAGATGATTGCAAATTAAGATTATTGATTAAAAGTAAATGTAAGAAATTTTACAGAGCTGAGTTGTGTCAAATCTTGTAGTCTTTTCAAGGAACGAAAAGCTCCCAGTCGTTTTCATGTTCTCAGTAGTTTTAATGCTCTTTTCAAACAGTGACAATGTGAAAGGTTGATGGATTTTTTGGCTCAGGTGGATACCAAGAGTTTTTCAAACAAGGTTCCAATGAAATCACCTTCTGCATTTAGCAACAGTGGCCTAAGATTTTCTACTGAAGTGTCATTTTTTAGCACACTAATTGACATATACTTCTCTTGTTCCAGTGCAAAATTTCCATTAAATTTTCATCTCCTTCCTAAAGACAAGGAAAAAAAAAAGTGTTTTTGAAAACATGCAGTTCTGAACAATACATATATTCCATCTCTTTACAGCAGAGGTCTTAGAAATCTCTGTAATCCAATGTCATGGTTGCATACCATTTTATGGCTGTGATTATTGCCCAACAATAGTCAGAATCTGATGGCTGTGGAGAACAAATGGTCTGAACTCTCTTGAACTTATTAAGTGTTTGGTAGATTATTTGAATACATTCTGCTATTCCTAGAGATAGATGTAACTTCTGAAAGACACATTGCAACATAACTGTAGAGAAAAAAAATGGTCTATTTAATGTTTTAACTACTTGGTGGTCATATGTCAGCTATGCCATCAGAGTAGCATCTGATTATGAGAATACCACCTAAAAATTCGCTGCCCAAGAAAAGGAGATACATTCAAATACGTCCTTGGGGCCTCAGCTTTCTATTTCATTGTGGTGTTTTATTATAAAATGCATAAACCTTTCTAGTGATGCAGCAAGATCTCAAAAAAAATGAAGAGTTCTGCTTCCTGAGTCTTCAGCACAGCTGTGTGTAAGTAACCAATGTAGCATAAAGAGCGTACTTGGAGTTCTAGGGAAAAAAGAGAAGTATGTACTCATTAATTTAACATTACCTATCCTGTGCACTGCAGTGTGCACTTTCAAGAAATAAACAATCACTGATTTGAGGACTGTATCACGAATCAGAATATCAATTTAGAGCTGCACAGTTAATGTTCTGGAAATTAAATTCGAATTAATTATATCAGCATATTGCATTAATATTATTTTCTGCAAAGATGGCTTTGTGTGTGCATAATGAAATCAGAAAAGTGTGCGCGCATAAACGTGTAAGAAAGAAGTCAGAAGCCTTTATAGCTTGGGTCGTTTTTTGGTGGGGTTTTTTGGTGTGTTATCTAGTCTGGTTTTATAGTCTCGTTTCAGGATAGTATTGTGCGGTGCAGGCAGCCGGGAGCTGGGAGCAGCAGTGAAGCTGTCAGGGGGCCGGGCACATCCCTGGGCCGGGCACTAACCAACCCCAGGGCCGGGCACAACCCCGGGCCGGGCACTAACCAGGTCAGGGCCGGACACTACGCCGGGACAGGCACTAACCAACCCCGGGGCCGGGCACATCCCCGGACCGAGCACTAACCAACCCCGGGCCGGGCACATCCCCGGGCCGAGCACTAACCAACCCCGGGCCGGGCACATCCCCGGGCCGGGCGCCAGTGCTGCCCGCGGCATCCGCGCACAGCCCCGCAGAACTACATTTCCCAGGCGGCGCCGCGCCGCGGGGCGCTGCGATTGGCCGGGCGCGGGCCGGCTCAGCGTGGCGGTGCGGCAGGTGCCGCCGGCGGGGGCGGANGGGGGCTGCCTCCCCCTGCTGCTGCTGCTGCTGCTCCTCCTCTGCGGACAGCTCGGGGGAGGACAGAAAAAGAAGGAGGTAGAGACGTTCGCTTCTTTCGCCGTCGCGCCCGGCCGGAGGTGCACTGTCGCGCTGCCGCCCTCTCCGGAGTCTTCGTGTCCCCGTCGCCCCGTCGCCCCCCGCCCGGCCTCCCTCTCCGGAGGGAGAGCTCCGCCGGCTCCTCTCCCTCCCCGGCCCCGAGCCGGGCGCCGGTGGGGCGGGAGGCGCAGGGCTGTCCGTGCCCCTGCCCTGCTCGGGAGGTGATGGCCGCGGCGGCGGCGTCTCCAGGGCAGCGAGCGCAGGGGCGCAGCGCCGGGATCGCGGTCTGGAGCGGGCTGTCCCTGCCCAGGCCCGTGCCGTGCGCTGTCGTGGGCCTTGAAATCCCAGATTCTGAGCACAGAGGGGCACGGGCCACCCTCTGCGCCGGGCAGGGCTGGGCTGCCGTCTGCGGTGGGTCAGGGGGCCTGGCAGACCAACGGGGCGAGGCGATAAACGGAGAAATGGAAGTTAAGCCCCGTGTTTGTGGTGCAAACTGAACGAAATGCCCAGAGTCAATAACTAGCATCAAAGCGATGGCAGCAGGTGTGTGTGTGTCAGTGCAGGTGATGGTCCTCTCTTCGAGGTGTCCTCTGGGAAACAGAGACGTGGAGGAAGGAGCAGTTTTAATTCACATTCATATCAACAGCTTGTCTTAACCAACTTTTATATTTAAATAGGGAAATGTGCAAAAATGTGTAGTGTACTGAATTGCCTTTTCCAAATTTCAATGCTGCTAGAGCTGGCTATACTTCTCTTTCTAGATTTCAAGCCAGGCTTTTGCATACCAAGTGCTAGGCCACCCAGTAGTATCTCTTTACAGTTTCAAAATTACTTCGTTTATGGGAAGAGTTAGCTTTTAACCGAACTGTAGAGCTTTATTGTGTTTGTTATTTTTTTCTTTTTACATCTTACATAGTGTTTTTGGGAGGACTTGTGTTTTGTGGTGGTGGAAGAGAATGAAGGAACAATTGTTATAGCTCGTTCTTTCTCTGAACTAGCACCTCTAGACAAAGAAACTGATGGTCAAAATTTTTGGGTTTTGCTTTTCTTTAAAGAACCATGTAGGTTATTAAGGCTTATAGGCCAAAGATGTAAAACAACAGGGGTGTCTTCCCACTGTTGTCCAGTGACAAGAGTGGGAGGAATGGCTTAAATCTACTTCAGGGGAAGTTCAGATGTGATATTAGGAAAGACAGTCTTAACTGAGAGATGGTTGGGCACACACCAAGGCCCCATGGAAGTGGTCATTTGCCCCAAGCCTGTAGGTGTTCAGGAGACGTATGGACAATGTTTTTGTGTGCATGGTTTGTCTTTTAGATTGCCCTGTGAGGAGTTGGGAGTTGGACTCAGTGGTCCTTCAAATCACAATGTCCATTCCAACTCACAATATTGTGTGATTTTACAAAGCCAAAGTTTGTATGTAAAATTCTTATTTAAGTATCTAAATAATGGTCTGACTGTCGTCTTAACAAGATAAATAATCTGATCATTGAAAGAAATCCCTTGGGCGTCATTGTGAAAAATTAACATCTTCACTCTAGGTATAAACTGTCTTTTCTACTCCTTCTGGAATGAGGAAGCTGTAAATGTGTTGCCCTTCTGCTGCTATAATTAACTTCTTTTCAAAACTTTAGCTTATTAGGTTTTCTTAATAAAATGTGTTTAATGTTTGACACTTGATTCTCTCTTGCTGTGATGTGCTGGCACTGCAACTTCTGTTGACACTTTCATGTGGAGTGCCAGCTGTGCTACCAAGATAGCTGAACTAATCTTTCTTTTAAGTGAAATCCTTTTCCTAACAAGTAAATAATGACAAATTAAAATGGACATCTGCAACTACTTTTTAGAAAGTTTCCCAGTCCTACTGTGGAAGTGGTATGTGGAAGGATGGAAATGCTTGCTTGTTTGTGCACCTGTTTGGTATTACAGTTCAAGCAGGTATTTCTCTTCTGTAAAGCTTGTTATTCAGTGTTTTCCTTTTTAATGGATTTAAACTAACACATCCCAGTCTTCTGGATCTTGTTGCTGCCATTTTTATATATCTTATACAAATTTGAGGTGGGTTAAACTATTAAAAAATTAAAGGAATCAGAGTAATTTGCCTTGAAATATACTGTTTGACTTTCTATTATAGATTTTTTTGTGACTGAAACACATAGAAAGAGAACATTGGGTTTGCAATATTAAAAGCATTTCTTTTAGAGGATGATGTTTATTTTTGAGCTTTCAGGTGAGTGGTTCAGAAGCTTAGTTAAATCACTGATATGCACTTGGAGTAAGTTTTTCTGTAGGTAGTTTGTCATTACTGCTAAGTCTCACACTGGGAAGGTATCTGTTTAGATCAACACACAAGCTTTCTTAAGGTGGAAGAATTTTGTTGAGCTAGAGTCCACTAAAAAAGATAGACCGAAGACTTATAAAAATATTGTATTAATTTTACTCTTCTGTAAGGCAAGATTCTGTGGTGTCTGATTATTTTTAAAGGATTTCAAGATTCACATATCTATAAAAGTTCTTTACCTTTTGTTTACTCTCTTATTTCCCCAGCAGAGTATAGAAGTTATAGCAGTTGTGAGAAATTGTGAGAAATATAGTTGGAAGGACAGTCTAATTGACAGTTTATCCCAAAACTCAGCAGTACTTTTATTATTCCTGAAAAATATACATATGATGTGCCTGCAGAAGTCTTTGGTGGTGATGACTCTACAACTCCAGGCTTTTTCTTTCTCCCTAAAGATGTAACCTAAATTTCTGTGCATTCAAGGTCTACATTTTTGAGTCCATTATTTCTTGTTCTCATTATGACCATAAAGAACAGAGGTTTGTTTGGTTGGGTTTTTTAAAATAAGTAGAAGCAACTGTGTATTTTTTTAAAGCTTGAAGTATTAAATATAATAATTTTTCTGAGAGAATCTTCAGTCCTGAATATACTTTTCTGTTTTATTCGAAATTAACTGGGATAGATTGGCACTATCTTCTTGTTCCTGCACCATGTGTTTTTGTTTTCCTTTAGGTTTTCATACTGAGACTATTGTGTTTATTCAGTTATTGATTATTACAATATTGCAGCCAAAATAGCATCTTCCACTTTAAAATGTCTTTCCCATCTAATTTCTGGTAGTGGTTCACCATAAAGGTAGCAATTCTCACCCATTCAGAGCTATGGCCAGCAAAACCTGTTGTCCTTGGTCTTACTCCAATATTCAAAGAATACTATTTAGTTTCTTATTCTATCTCTTGGTGCTGTTTTTAATGATCTGTAACATTCTTCTGATCAATGTTCTACATGCATATTTAATTGAAAGAACTATTAGGAAATGTGGTAGGGTGAGCAGAGAAGAAGAAAAGAGGAGAAATGATTTGTGATAAATGGGGAGTATTTGGCATATATTCAATTTCACATACAGTTTAAGAAATAAATTCTTCCTTTTCCAAGATCTCTGATACTATTTAATAGACATAGTGATAATTAAAACTTAAGTTTCTTCTCTTGGTCTACTGAAATTTTGTATAACATTAAACTTGAATATAAAGCCTTCGTGATCTTGTAATTGTCAAAATTCTGGGTTTGGTCTCTGGACTGTGGAGCACTGTATGTTTTTGCTTTTGACACAGGATGCATGAACATTTGGCAGTTATACCAGTTACAGACTCCTCTATAAAAACTTTATTAAAAATTGAGATGTGGCAAAGGTTTAATCTGTGGAGGGAAATGCAAGCCTGACTTTAGATTTGCCTTCAAGCCGTTTTAAAGATGTATTTTAAGTGGAGATTTTATATGCATTTGTGTAATTAGACATTTTAATTATTGTTACAGTAGAGAGATGTGTTTTTGAAACAGTGCTCAAAGCTTTAGAATAAGTGTTCTTGATTTGAAGTGAAATAACAGTTCTAAGCCATACCTGAAAATGTAAAATTAATTAAATGCAATTATAAATGCTTTTCTCTACTCCGTCCTAAAAAGAATGGGAACAGTGTAGAGGAAAAAAAAAGAAGTTTGCAAGAATTTATTTTCTGCTGTTTATTTACAACTCCATTAAACATCTATATCACTCTCTCCTTTGCTTCTAATTGACTAAAGTTTTGCAAAAACTTGGCAAAATTGACTAGCAGTTCTAGCTTTAACCAATCTGTACAGAAAACTTCAGTGACTGCATACAAGTCAAATGAAGTATGCTTATAGTGGCCTGATAGTATTTTGTGATTGGATTACTGAAACTTTTCTGTCCCAGATGTCTCTGTTTGGCATCCTTGCTGTCATAAGGCAGATCTGTGACATAATTGATCTTTTCCCCTGTTCTGTTCTATAACCATTTATACAGCACATCCTGTGTAACCACATGGAAAATACAGATTGTATCTGCTTGAGTTCTACATGCTCTGGAAAAATCAGTCAGTAAAATTAGAATGGGAAAGCACTGGGTTTTTTGGATATTGTTTTGGGTCTTCAGATTTATTCTCTTAATTTTAAAAAGTGTTTTCAAGGTTGCATTTTATTGGCTGATGTAATGGTCTGAACTAAAGAAGGACCTTTACCTGGTATTTGATTTAGGCCTCATTCTCTTGTTCTAATAAATCTGAGAGCAGCTAATATTACGAAAAGTCCAATGTTTTCTTTTTATCTAATTCTATGAGGTTTTATAAATATATATAATATTTTCTTCATTGTTTGTATATTTAAAAACTATTCTTTTTTTTTGTTACAACTTTCAATACTGAGCGATTGCCATTAAGTAAATGGAAATATGTTTTATAGTGAACCTGAAAGCTACATTTCACATAGGGAAACTCATATTTTTATGTGTGATTATCACAAGTCCTTCATATTCTAAGGCAGATAAATCAATACATGCATTGAGTGGATTGCTTTTGACAAAATTAAAAAAAAGACCTGGCAATAATTTGGTTACGGAAAATAGTCCTTTGACACAGAAAATATTTGTACCCTTGCCATTGTAGGCTTCATGAAAACACTCTTCTTCCTGAGTGCTAAAGTAGTGGGAGGACTTGAAGCATTTCTCTAGACTGACTGTTCTCTCGTCTAATAGGATTTTCTATTAGGATTTTACTTTCTTCTGATGATTTTGGAATACCCTAAGTTCATAACCTCTTCTTAAACAGTTACAGTCTTTAGCCTAACTGTGGCATTCCATTTATTTTTCTCATTCTTTGCTGCAGAATCTAAAGCAACTCATTTTTGAATTTCAGATGAACTGGTCATTTAGCTTAGCAGAGTTTGGCTGTGTTGCATAGAACATTTTGTATATCGAGTTCATCACGTAAGTGGTAATTACATTTATGCAGTCCCTCTGGAATGACATTTTGATCTCACAGAGCTGCTCAAGGTTACAGGCTGTAGCATCTGCTGCTTGAAGGATAGAAACCATTTTCTACTCTGCTTTTACTTTGACTTTTTCATACTTTCAAATCGCTATTGCTGTCTTTTCTACTATTACAGAACTAGCACGTTCAGCTGCTTTTGTTATACAGTTGCCTTTAAAAGGTCAATTATGGCTAGTCTACTGAATCTTGGATATTGACATTTCACACCTTGTATTTTAGCTTTTTGAGATTTTGTTGTGTATATGTTCAATCTCACCCATGTAAATATCTCTTCAATGTAGATTTTTGAGCTTGTCAAGCAAAAGTTTAGGTAATACTGTAAAATTCCCATTTATTGTTAATTTCTGAGGTTTTTTAAAAAATAACTTATACTAAGAACTTGATTGTTTTGTGAAGTCTTTTGATACTTAGTCTGTTTTTAATGAAAAAATAATTGACAGTTGTTCGGGTAATTAATTAGCTATTTCCCTTTATATTTTTCTATTTTTAGGTCATACATACACATTCAGGATTTTTCACCATTTTGTTTCTCAGATCTTGTCAGTGGCTGGGGTACATTTTGAATCTAAAGTTAGGCCTTTAACTCAAAAAGATTTACTGTCCTGCAGGAGTCTGTTTAGTATAATGAATATTGCAGTGGTTTTTCTGCACTATGCTGAGGAATATGGTTATTTTAACAATAAAGTAGGAGAGGTATTTTTGGTTGGTATGGCTTAAACTTTCCTTGGTAATGTAGCTGCTCTATCTTTGTTTGATTCAGTGGTTCCAGTTGTTACTTAAGATATTTTGTTCTTTTTACTTCTTTAACTTATCAAGTCCATACGACCCTCTTCTATTTTTGGTAGTAAACTGCAGTGAATTATAAATTGTATTTAATCCATAGTTACTAGATCCATGGGGGTACTGATACACTAATAATATGAAACTTTAAATTATTTTCACTTTTAGTCCAATAAAGTGTTTTAGTGTAAATCTTTGCCTTTCTATAAAAGCCATTGCTAGAGATTCTGATTCTGATCAGGGGATTAATGTAGGGAGTGAGAAAGCTGAGCAGACAGAATTTTTTGAGATACTGTTCCTTTCTCTCCTTGGTTTTTTCAAGGTTATCTAACAGGATGAAGAAGGTATTTGAATACAAGTAGAATACCTATCTGACACAGATAATGCTCTTCTAGATACCCTAGGAGTTGCAGTGCTAGGGCTACATACAGTGAAGGAATAAATTAGCTGTATCTACATAAGTTTAGGTGTCTTTCCAAAGAGAGGAATTCAAGCTAAAATTAGGTGAGGGAATTGTAGAGCAATTTAATTAACAGGTGTAGAGCACCTCATCATAGGTCATTCTATGTAGTCGGTGATCTTGAAGTAGGGAATACAAAATGCAAAAGGATGTTTCTGAAATCTTACAATTCTCCAGAATTTGGATGATAAAGTCAAAACTATAAAAGCTGTGCTATTCAGAATATGTGCTGGTAAAGTATTGTGTTGACTTCAGCTACAGGAGGAGAAGGTTTAGAAGAGTGCACAGACTCACACAGCAATAAGTGGGTTTTGTTTTCAAGTGAATCCTTTGTGATGCCTTTTACCAGGATGTTTTCAGATATCAGGGATGCCTGGGGCAATTAATGCACTTGCCACCTTCTTTATCTGACTCTTAAGTGGGGCTGTAACTTGATCTCACAGCCAAGTCTGGCATGTTTGTGTGTAGGACATGTTCAGAGGCCTAGAGAACATTGAGAATTCTTTCTCCTCTATACTGCTATGTCTGTGCAACTTAACAGTTGGATTGATGTAGAATTACTGTGTTGCAGATGCCTGTGGTTGATGAACTTGGTCAGCTTCTATCCTCAGATCCAGTCAGTGAAAAACAAGTTAACTTCATGTGCAAACCTCCGATCTGGTGTAACCTTACATATTCTTGTGGCTTAAATGGAAATCCCATCACATGTTTCCCGACTATTGTTTACTATTTTTCCTGTTTTGGAAAATAAAGGGAACTTGCTGAAGTTAACTTCTTTGATAAACCAGGAATTTTTTTATCATTGGGCTGAAGGATAGACAAAAATATGTGAAGACAAAAACTGAAGCCAAGTTCAGTGATCAGATGTATTCAGAAGTCAGTGTAAATCTTTCTGAAATCTGTTAGAGGGTAGAAACTAATTGTGTAAAGTTATCTGCATTCTATATTATTTTTTTGCATCATACTTCAAAATATTTTAGTCATGGTTTGTACTCTTAATAGCTGATGGCTCAGTTCTAAAACATTTCAGTGGAAACTTTTTCCATTTCTGTTCTATGCCTGATTTCTCCTAAAGTTTCCAACTGAAATGGAAAGTGAATGCCAGGAATTTCAAGAATGCCAGTCCCAGGAAGTTCAGTCCAAAACTGAAGTTGTAGGACTTTTATGCCTCTTACTTGTCCACAGCTGGTGGATTCAGTTAATGACAATGTGACAGCACATTGAACAGATGAGACAGGAATTGCTATGAAAAGGACAGGAATGGTGCATTAATGCTGAAGTTATTGCTAAATATTTTTGTTCAGTTGTGGCATACTTTTTCTTCTAATCTAGGTATGAATGGAAGCTTTTGTCTAAATTTTTTTCAAATCTCTATTGATAGCAGTGCACTAACATTTTAGTGGGCAATTTGTTTAGAAGAAAAGATAGTTATTGATATCTACTGGACAGACTCTAGATAGTAGAATTGGTTTTTTATTTCCTTTATGCTTTTTTTGGTTTGAGGTGATACTGAAATCAGCCAGAAAATATTCTTTCTAGCACAATTTGAAGTATTAGAAAGCAGGCATTCTTTATTACAGTGCTGCACACATTCAGAAGATTTTTCCTCTTAATGAATATGTATCATGAAATTTTACAATGGATTGTTTACTCCATCATGACCATATGTAGTTTACTACAACATACTTCCAAGCTAATACATAAACATCACTTTTCCTAGAATGAGTTTACATGCCCCTTACTGGAAGTCTTTTTATGGTGTTAGAGAATTATCTAAAGGTGGCTGTATTCACTGAGAGCCCCCAAAATTCTAAGTGACCTTGTCTTGAGCTTCTCTTAGGGCATGTGCTGTTTTTTCTTATTACATAACTGCCACAAAACCACTTAGGTTCTTCATTATCTGTTCATCCACTGGTTCCAGACACATTTACAATCCACTGTCTACTTTTACATTGTTTTACCTAATTTCCTAGGTACTCTTTAAGCTCTATTTTGCAACTTCAAGGGATCTGAAAATTTTTCTTCTGCCTGTAGTCTGTCAGAGACATTTTCTACTTCAAATGCACTGTAAGCTTTTTCTTTTTTTTATTCCTGTAAGCTGAACAAATCAGTTAATGGAAATGTGGGGGTGTGTGCCTGTATATGCAGACACATATATATACACACATTGGTTTGCCCTGGTGTAGATGAAATAGCATTTGCCTTGGTGTTGACATCTCTGGGGTTTTGTCTTGTAACTCTAGGTGGTATAAATGATCAAAATGCTTTAAGCAGACTTCATGGAGAATGTAGCTTTCAGAGTAAAACTTTAAACTAAAATGCCCTCATGTATTTGGTTTGTGAGGCTGCTAACATAATGCAATTTATTTCAAAGTAATGGTTACCTGAAGTTCTATTTTAGTGCATAAAAGATGGACAGTCCTCATCTGATTTGACATCTTGTATTTTAGCCCATTCTGTGCACAGAAACTAAGCTTCCTTAAGTCATTGTGTGCTATGAACTTGTAACATTTACAATAGGAGTTAAATTTTCAATTAAATGTGACATCTTAGCCTTTTCTACAGTAGAATTATGATTAAAGCATGTCTAGGAAACTGATACAGTGGGAGCGGTTGATATTAATTTGATTTCTGGGAAATTTTATGCTGCTTCACATAAAGTACCTTGTACACTTGTCTTTCTGTTCCTTTGGGTACTTGGATCCTCTTAAGATGGTCTTCACTGTTTTATTAATTCAAAAAGTTCCTGCTCTGAAGTATATTAGTTGTTTGCACCTCTAGAGCGTTGTTTGCACTCTGAACTGTCCTCTTACACTGACACAGAGATTTGGAGAATGTTGCAGAATTCACTGGGCCACAGAGGAGTGACAAGAGGGAAGATAATTCTGTAGCTGAATGATGATCATTTGAAAGAGGAAAGTCCTGGGTTCCCACAGCTATTTATACATTTAATCCAATAACAGTTCAGTGTAAAATATTGTAGTACAATCTGTTCAAGTAGGTTTGCTTGTCCACCATCTGGACATGAGTACTGCCTGCCAAACCAGTTGGGAGGGCATTGAAAGAAATCAAGGTTACTTTAAAGTAGTGAGGGCTTCTCAGGATAACCTCTGTACACTTGCTTTCTCTGTTTAAGCAGTTATCACCTTCTCAGTTGTAACTTTCTGTGACAGCAGAGGTGGCTGCAGGAACTAAGTATAGAGCGCACTATGCCCAGTGCTCAGAACCAGCCCTGGAACATTTAAAAGTAATAGAAGTCTTGGTGAGAACATAAGGGTTCTGAAATCTGTATTTTTCTTTCAGTATCCCAAGCCATTTGGATATTGCAAGAATGTGATATCCGAGCAAGGGGAGATTACACAAAATTTAAGTATGTTTTGTAAGTATCTGGTAGCAGACAGGAGAAGCTTGTTCAACTTTAGAGTTTTCCACTCTGTTTCTGTTTGCTGTAGATCCAAATTCTTCAATTAACTGCTCTGTGTGGATTAATCTAAGTACCTCATCACTTTTACAGATACCAAGCACAAGAGAGTATAGCACAATATTATAATGATTTAATCTATAAGTGGTCAAATACCACAGTATTTCACTGTGTTTTAATGAAATGATGAGAGGAGAGACTAAAGCTGATAAATTCTAATGCAAATTTTTTTATGCTGTCGAAAACATACTAGCAAGTGAGCTACACAAGAAAGCAATTTAGCCTAAAGTCACCCCACTCTAGAATTCTGTTATGTTAGCATTGGAGCTTTAGCCACCTGTAGGGACATCAGTAGCAGTATTGATGAAGATGGTCCCACCTATGTAAGAATTGAGTATTTCCCTTCTTATCCCCTTCATAAAGTTCAGATAGATAGGGTAACACCTTAGGTATGTTCATTTTACAAGAGCCTCAAGTGAGTAATGTTAGATAGGTTGTAAATTCAAGTATATATTGCACATTCAGAAGACATGTAGAATCATAGAAAACAGAGCTTTAATCTTTCATTGCATTTTTTTTGTCCCACCCTATTAAAGTGATATAGTTCTGGTTGTGTTAGAGTATTCGTCTATCGACATGTCTTAAGTGATTAAAAAATCTAGCTGAAGCTGTTCAGTTATAGCAACATCAGGTTTTTTTGAGCAATGAATGCATTGTGCTGTCATGCAGAACTCATGCTTGCTTGGCTGTGAGGGAGAAAATTACAAGTTCATTAGCTGATACAGCAGCTTTGTTTTCAAAAGTAATTTGATGTCTGTACTTCTCCCAAGTGAAAATGGAACTTTTCCTGAATCTAATGAACAGTTTTGATAGTAAAAATGTTCTGGAGGAAACACGTTTTTACTCAAGTCTTTACACTCTACAAAAAATTTAAAAAGTGTGCTTTAAAATGGGGTTAGAGAGACACAGCTGATTCCCATCATTAGAACTACAGGCACTTTTTCTAAGAATGAAAATGCATGGAATTAGAAATTTCATTTCATGTGGATTTTCAGAGCTAATTTCAGAAGGTAAAAATTTATACTTAATGATATTATGAGAATGTTTTTATGTGAATGAAATGTAATTTTGATAAGCACGTCATATTTTTATTTTTCTAACGTAGACATTAATTCCCCCTCAGGTTTTCTCAATGTGAGTTATTGAGTTATACACTATAAAGTGCCTGAATTTTTAATATTCAGCATAGAAAATAATGCTGAGTATTGGTATTTAAACCATTAGGTTTTGCTTTAAATCTTCCTGACTGGTTGTATAGTCATGATTTAATATTCCACAATGAACTTCTGCTTTGGTCTTACTAATCACATTATTTTTTTTTATTTAGATAAAAATTATGTGCTGGTATCTCTGAATAGTTTTTCTTTAAACTACTCAGAAATAGATCAAAAAGTGCAAAGTAATTATTTTATATTAAAAGGATTATGTGCTTTATCTGCCACTAGAGGTTATCTACCTCCTGTTGAATCATTGAATCCATTCATTAGCTTAGCACCATGCTATGTCTTTTCTCTTGTAATGAATGACTTACTGGGAAGGTAGTATTCTGATTAAAGGAATTCCTGCTCAGGAAACTGTGATACTTCTGTTTCTTAATGTATGGGTAAGTGGCAAATGTGCTAGAACCTCAGGTGGATGGCTGAGAGAGTTAAAAGGTTTTGTTGTTTGAAAACGTTGAGGTACTGGGCCCAGGGAAGAAAGCTAAACTTAGTGGTTCTATCATATTTATGTTTGTGTTTTTGTCTCCTAAGAGAATTTCCTAGGAAACTCTGACAATAAAGTGACCAATGAATAGATAGCACAGTAAAATAAAACTATGGAGAGTGAATGTCACAGGTAGCAAAGAATTTATGAATAGTCATTAGCAATCAAATGACAGTGAAATAGTGTGAGGGTAGATGAGGATTTCTCTCACAATGATGATGAGTCTTGATGAAAAGTTTGAAGAAAGTGTTAGGAGACACAGTACTCTGAAACATATATTAAAATAGGTGTAGTGGCTGTAATATACAAATTACCTAATTTTTAAAACTGAAGCTTACACTCAATTAATTGTGATGCATTCAAAACTTACTCTGCTGCCTACTTTTCTAACTTTTTAAAATTCCTTGCAAAATCTCTTTACTGAAATCTTTTATCATAAGAAAAATAAGGATAAGGATGATTTTGCATATCCTGAAAAGAAAGAAGGAAAAATCAAGAGTTTGCACTTGCATCCAAATTTTAGTGATTAAATAGTTGTGTCATATGAACATCTCTTTATTACAATTTCTTATTTCTGGCAAGAAGATAAAATCTGAATTTTTATTAACATGAAGTAGGATTATTATTTGGACCTTTCACTTTCTGGTCTGTTATTAAGTTGTCTGTTAAATTGACTGGATCATGTTGCTACTCTTAATCATATACTGTATATATTTTTGATTGTCTTTGATAATTACTGTTAATGTCAACTCTCTTGTTGACAAGAGGCAAATTGTGCCTCTCTTTAGAGAAGCAGATTGACTGATATTTGCAGAAAAAAAATAATTTCTTCATCCTGGAAGAGTTGACCTTGAAACTGAAGTGTGCTTTCATTAATTTCATGTGAAGCAATGAAATAAGGTACTACTTTCTGAAATCCTTGTAGTAGAAAGAACTTTGTTGTCTTACCTTTTCAGCTTGAGAGGGAGACATTGACAGTACTGCCCCTAATGCTAAAGTAATCTGCAGACTTCAGGTGTTTGAATTCAATTGTTATCTATATAACTGGTTTCCCGTGTAACTTCTTTGGTTGCTTCTCCGTTTTATAAACTGTAAAGGTTGATATTTCACTTTTTTCTTCCCTTTTCCATTTCATAGCAAAGAAAGGTGGGTACATTGCTTTTTCTTTCCTCTTTTCTTGTTGGTTTTTTTTTTTTGAGGTATGGCAACACAATTTCTTTTTAATTCTTCTTGGAGAAAGTAGTAGTCTTTATGTGCTCTCTGCCTTTCTTAGTAGCAAATAATGTGTCAAATTTAATAAATTAAATTTTGGAAAAAAATTGCTGTCATCGCTCATGATAGGTTTTGTCAGTCTGCAGAGGTCAGTTACACTTAAAAGGATTTATGAAATTTAGTTCTGTATGTTATGATATTTTATGAAAGCAGAACAAACCGAATGTATAATAGAAGTCCATCAAGTATTTATGGTCAAAAAAAACCCAGTTTCCCTGGTGTCTTTTGAAACTTTGACAATGCCAGCATCATATGGTCTTGAAAAAGTGTGGATGCAAGGGTACATATTTATCTAATTTTATGCAGCTCTAGCCATAGTGCTCATAAAGAAAAAACATAATAGTAGGTCTATCCCTTATAACCTTGTATCCTTCCTCTGATAGGGATTCTAGAGATTTTTGACATTTGTAGTCATCTTCTAATACAGTTTTTCTTTGCCTTTTCCACCTGGTTTTTGCTTTTGTTTTTCAAGGTATAACTTGTTTGCCAAGCCTTCTGGGTTTTTATAAAATGCAGATTCACCAGCTGCAAACTCAAGTTGGTACAGGAAAAGTTACTTTTTTCTTCCTACTATATTCATATTATGTTTAACCTAAAAGTCTCCTTATTTCCTT
>VWYI01003931.1:0-69677 GCA_013399455.1 Anthoscopus minutus
TTATTATTATTATTATTATTATTAAATTAATTTCTTAAATATCTTATTGAAAAATGTGTGATTGCAATCAATTGGTCTGTTTAGGCTCCTCAGATCTGATTTATAAATCTGGCTGGAATACAAGACCTCTACACTCAGTTAGCCAATTTGGGACTAAGGTTGAAGAGCTCAAAATCATACGGGTCCTGCAGATTAAATACAGATTTAATCCTGGTTCTGCTGTAAATACAGTCTTTGAGCATGAAAGCACCAGTGTTGGTGGTTTCAGCAAAACCTTTGTCACTTATTTAAACTCAGTTTCTTGACCACCCAGAAAAGTGATAGCCAGAGATATGCTGGGTGGTACAGTATAGCCAAGGAATTGTTTCATATTTAAAAACTCTGAATTGTCAGACTGTGCTTCAGAATTCAGTGATTCTCAGGGGGAAAAATTATTTTTTAAATTAAAAAATATAAACACTATTAAAAATATAAGAAAACAAAGAGACACTTTTTAAGAGAGGGTCTTTGAGCCTCAGATTGTCCTTGCAAAACTGTTGTCTTAATCCACTTTTCCAGTCACAATTGTTTTAGCCCTTAAGAGGACTTCCCTCGTTTCTTCCACTTAAACTTGATTTTCCCTTAATAGTTGAAGGACGCTTAGACAGCATCACATTAATTTCAGTGGACATTGAGTTTTATCTAATTCAGCAAGCCAGCCTTTGTTAATTAGGCCTCACAGTGCCAGTGATTGTAAAGAACATCTCTAACTGTCACTGATCAATACCCACAGCAGAAGCAGTTCTAGCGGTCAATTACTTGTGTTTCTGAGAAGGAAGAAGAGTCCTATTCTTGTTAACTCCCTGCACTTTTTTGAAATCATAAGGCCCCTCAGCCTACCTTCCTATCAGGTTAAACCAGATACATACAAATTTCATTTCCTCCTTCTAATGCTGAGGCAGGTTAATTGGCAGCAAAGTCTTCTACAGCCTAGCTATTCTTATTGTGCTTTTAAAATCATGAGCTTCACAGATGGAAAAGTCAACATTCCAACAATGCTAACAGAGATTCACTGATTAGGCCTAGAGACACCTGCTCTATTTTATTGGGCTCCAGAAGAATAAGTATATGGAAATCAGTTTAACATAATGCTACACTGCAATACTTCAAAGATAAAAAGAGAGTAAGGAGAAAAACAGTTCACAACTATTAGCATTTCATAGTCATTTATTTCAGTAAGGATATATAAATATCATGGAATCACTGGGTTGGAAGAGACCTTCAAGATCATCGAGTCCAACCTGTGACCTGACACCTCAGCTAAACCATGGTGCCAAGTGCCACATACAGCCTTTTTTTAAACGCATCCAGAGATGGTGACTCCACCATCTCCTGGGGCAGACAATTCCAGTACTTGATCACTCTTTCTGTAAAAAAAATTTTCCTAATATCAAAAACTGTATTTCCCTTGGTGCAACTTAAGGCTGTGTCCTCTGGTTCGGTCAGTGCTGCCTGGAGAAAGAGACCGACCCCACCTGGCTACACCCACCTGTCAGGGAGCTGTAGAGAGTGATGAGGTCACCTCTGAGTCTCCTTTTCTCCAGGCTAAACACCCCCAGCTCCCTCAGCCATTCCTCACAGGGTTTGTGTTCCAGCCCCTCTCCAGCCTTGTTGCCTCCTCGGCATGTGCTCAAGCATCCCAAAGTCATTCCCAAACTGAGGGCCCANGCCCATGCATCCAACCTTTCCAGGTCTCTCTGCAGAGCCCTCCTCCCTTCCAACAGATTGACACACAATCCCAGCCTAGTGTTATCTGCAAATTTACTAATGAAAGGCTCAATACCCTCATCCATGTTGTCAATAAAAATATGGAACAGAACAAGCCCCAGCACAGACCCCTGAGGAACACCACTGGTGCCTGGCTGCCAGCTGGATGCAGAACCATTCACCACCTCTCTCTGGGCCCAGCCATCCAGCCAGTTCCTAACCCAGCAGAGAGTGCTTCTGTCCAAGCCCTGGGCTGCCAGCTTTCCCATATCCACCAGGGTCACCTGGTTGTAAAAGGATACCAGGCTAACCAAACCCCGCTGGCTGGGTCCGATACCCTGATACCCTGACCAAGTGCTGTATGATGACACTCAGAATAAACTGTTCCATTATCTTACTGGGTACTGAGGTCAAGCTAACTCACCTATAATCCTCATTCTCACCCTTTTTGTGAATGGGCATCACGTTGGCCAGCTTCCTGTAACCTCACTGGTGAGCCAGCACTGCTGGTAAATGATGGAGAGCAGCTTCACAAGCTCATCTGCCAGGTCCCTCACCACCCTGGGATAGATCCCATTTGGTCCCATAGATTTATGAACATCCAAGGGGCCCAGCAGTTCTCTGGATAACAGGAGGACCATTCTGCTCCCTGACACCATCTACCAGCCCAGGAGGACAGCTGTCCTGAGGACAAACTGTCTTCCCACTAAAGCCTGAGGTGAAAAAGGCATTAAGCACTTCCATTTTCTCCCCATCTGCAGTTACTAAGTTCCCTCCCACATCCAGTAGAGAACAAAAGTTGGTCTTACTCTTCCTTGTGCTGCTAAAATATTTGTAAAATATTTTTTTATTATTCTTTGAAAAAGTTGCCAAATTAAGCTTGAACTGAGCTTTGGCATCTCTGATTTTTTTTCTTACATGCCCTAGCAACAGCCTTAAATACTTCCTAAGAGACCTGATCCTCCTTCCAAAGATGGTACATCTTCTTTTTACTCCTAAGTTCCTTCAAAACCTCATTGTCCAAATAGCCTGGGCGTTTACCTTGTTGACTCATCTTTCAGCACACAGGGAGAGTCTGTTCCTGTGCCTTCAAGATCTCTGTTTTGAAGCATTCCCAGCTTTCCTGGACTCCTTGGTTTTTAAGGAATACTTCCCAAGGAACTCTCTGAAAAAGTCTCCTAAACAGGCCAAAGTGTGCCCCCTGGAAGTCCAATGTAAAAAGTCTAATTGCTGTTCCTCCTCATTTCACCAAATATTGAGAACTCTATATGATCACAATGTCTCTAGTGGCCTCCAGCCACCACATCTCCCATCAGCTCATCTCTATTTGAGAACAGCAGGTCTAACATAGTCCCCCCCTGGTGGGCTCACCCACCAGCTGTGACAAAAGGTTTTCTTCCATACACTCTAAGAACTTATTGGGGTGCCTCTTTTCTGCTGTATTTAGTTCCCAGCAGATGTCTGGCAGGTTGAAGTCACCTACAAGAACAAGGGCTGGTGATCCTGAAACCTTTTCCACCTGCTCATAGAATAAGTTGTACATCTCATTTTCCTGGCTGAGTGGACAGTAACAGACTCCCAGCAGGATGTCAGCCTTGTTGGCCTTTCCCTTAATTCTTACCCATAGGCCTTCAACTCCATCTTCATAAGTTTCAACATCTATGGTGTAAAAAGCCTCCCTAATATAAAGGGCCACCCCTCCACCTCTTCTCCCTTTCCTGTCTCTTCTGAAGAGCTGTAGCCATCCAGTGCAGAGCTCCAGCTATGGGAGTCATCCCACCATGTTTTTGTGATGGCAACTACGTCATAGTTCTGATGTCGCACTATGGCCTCCAGCTCTTGTTAGTTACCCATGCTGCGTGCACTGGTGCACATGCACCTCAGCTGGGCTGCTGATTTGTGTTTGGAACTTTAGGCATTTTCAATGAAAATATTTTTTTCTGTCCTCTAGAACCTTTTTTTAATAAGTTTTTTAATAAACTTATGTTTTCCTCTAGGATATTATGAAGTTGTCGTTATTGTCATTGAGGGCTTAGGGTTAGAAACACCCAACTTCCTGGAATCATCACTGAGTTGTTTTAGTCCTGAAAATTAACACCACACCATTCTTCAAAAAAATTGAACAAAATGACAGTTCTCAGCAATTAAATACTAGATTGAAAGTTATCTGCAAAGAACTCTAAAGAAACAACTCATTTTTATACTGTATATTAAATACCTCAACCCAAGTTGACCTTAAATTACAATATATTCTTGCAATTGCAAACAGAGATATTACACCAATTACAATACTTACTGAGACAGAATACATGATCTTGAAAGCCTGAGAGTTTTTAAAAATTCTTTGCCAAAAAGTCACTGCTGGTATAAAAATTTACCCTAAAAAAAGAACAGAAAAAAACCCTCTTATTCATTATGATAATGAGCAGACGTTTGGAAGATAATGCCAAATGTTTCACATGTAATATAAAATAAAAGTTCCAGTAATTCCTCCTTTAAAAGAAATCTAATTGTATAGTACTGTTGTTATGCAAATTAGCTCTATTAAAAGCACCATTTTCAACTCCAATACAAAATCTTAATTTATAAAGTGAGAAAAAATTATTGTGTTATGTTCCATTGTATCTTAGAAGTTCACAGTGTGGTAAAAGCAAAAAAAGGTATTCAAAGGTATTCATTTTAATTTGAAACAATACATCCTTTTTAAAGTTCCAAGAGCATTAGGACCAGAAAAATGAATATAATAAATAGCAAAACACAAATAAGTCATACTGATTGTGCAAAATTAATTCCTTGGCATTCAGTTTTATGTATAAGATAATATACACATTATGACTGGAAAAGCATTCCAGTACAGTTATGAAGTACTGAGATCTTAAGAATATTGTTTGCCTCTAGCCACAGATAATACAAGCTTAATTGTTAGAGATGCTCACTTCAAATTGAAAGGCAAAATTTTTAAATATGGATTTTATATAAATAAAGATGCAATAAATGAATTTAAAACAATAAAGAAATTTTCATACCATTTGAAAATAAGATTCTGGCAGTATTAATATGGTAAAGTAGACATTATTTTAATCAGATCTTGTAAACAGTCAGAGCACTGTGACATGAGCCAGAACATTGTAGCACTTAAAATACCAAAATAAAATATGCAGCGCAGAAACTACAGATATCAACCCCCCCCCATACACTATCCAAGATTTTTTTCTAAAAGGATTCTGACTTTCTAAATGTATAAATAGTACAAATAATCTTTCAGCAGTATGGCTCAGAACCTGTATAGTACTCTTGTCTACATTTAGTTACCTTGAGTCCCAAGAAACTAAATCTCAAAATTTCAATAGGCAAAAAATGTCTTTTACAGGTGACTAAATCAGAGCAAAGTAGATAATCACAATTAAAGCTTTATACAACATAAATCTAAAACCTATGAACATTCTAGCAAGACATCAAACAAACACCAAAATCTGCCGCAATCATTTCCATGTGTTTGAAAGCAGAATTTACGGGTTCAAACAGCAAGTCATCATTCAACAGAAAGGTCTGTGTGAAAACTGTTTTGTATGACAAATGAGAGGGTAAGGGCACTGGCAAGAGTAGAAACAGCACAGGGGTTTGGGTCTGATCAAAACAGATCATGTTTCATAGGAAATGGGCCTTGTTTTCAGGGCAGGTGTGCCCCTGCCTGTGTAAGACCATGGAAGAGAACCACACTGGAGCAGGTGGGTGCCTGAAGGAAGCTTCTGACCCTGTGCCAAGTCTGTGCAGGAACAAGCTTCTGGCAGGACCCACAGACCCATAAAGAGAGGACCCCACACAGGAGCAGGTTTCCTGGCAGCACTTGTCACCCTTTGGGAGACTCACACTGAAGAAGCCTGGTTTTCAAGGACTGCAGCCCTTGGAAAAAAGCCATATTGGAGCAGCTGGTGAAGAACTGTCACTACTGCACTATTGGCGCTGCCCATGGGAAGAGGCCATGTTGGAGAAGCTCATGGAGAACTGTCTTCCATGAGAGGCCCCCATGGAAGCATGGAGCAGATGAAGGATTCTTCTCCCTGAGCAGTAGCAGAGACAGCCTGTGATAAATGGATCATAAAGCCCATTCCCTGTCTCCCTGTGCCACTGAGGGAAGAAGATAGAGCCTGGGAAGGAAGAATGGGTGGGGTGTAAGGTATTTTTATTATTTGCTTTACTTCCTATTATCCTGCCCTGATTTTGATTCATAATAAAAGCAGTTAATGTCCCCAAGTTGAATCTCTTTTGACCTGATTGTATTTGGTGAGTGATCTGTCCCAGTTCTTATCTTGACTCCTAAGTCTTTCATTGCATTTTCTCTCCCCTGTCTAGTTGTGGACTGGAACTGGAACTAGTTGTGGTAGAGAAACTGGTGGATATGGGCATCCAGTCAGGATCAACACAGACCTTAAGGTGTTTTGACTAAAAAAAAGTATTTACCACCATGTATAATGTGACTTCTTTATGGTATGGCATTATCTGTCATGGAATCACACATAAAAAGATCTGAAAATTACCATCACAGGTCCAGGTAGCTGATGAATTGTTTTAAGATTGATCAAAAACATTTATATAAAGGAAAATAGTCTTTTTGTTGAGAACTCAGCTAGCAGTGTCTGTTCTCTGATAAAAAGAAACACAATTTACAGAGATTTTACTTAAGAATGATATATGGTCTGTAACTATGAAGACAGGTTGCATGAAAAGCCTCTTATTACCACATTGTCTCCTTATTGCATTACTTTCTTTTCTGAGGACATAGCAACTTATTTCTCCATCAGCTACTGCTTATACTGGATTTTAACTATTGAATATCCAAGTTGAAAATAAAAACATTGCAAATAGGTACTAATTTTATTAGAATAACTGAAATTTTCTTTTTTCTTTTTTCATAAGATTTTGTGAAAAGAACCTAAGAGAGAAAAATTTCCATTAGAATAATATCCTCAAGCAAGTTCTCTCTTTCAATATTATTCATGATTCTACATTATCCAAAAAACTTCTCATAAAGATTATGTACTCCACATAGATTTGATCAACTCAGAAGTTATAAGAAAACTAAGTATACATTTTTTTATCATTGATGTTGTTTGTTATATTCTTTTTGTTTTAAACCATATTTGCTAATATTCAGTGGGAAAACTGCCATGCAAATAGACAAACCTTTGTCATTTTCTTCCATAATGTTTAAGAAAAATACAGTGCAACAAACACTGACTGTGGAGCAACAAGATTATTTTGAACAGTTCTTGAAACTCAGCAGTTCTAAACACACACATTGAGCAAATTCTAGGTAAGGTTGACAGAGTGGAGAAAGGTCTGCAAATATTATCAGTCTGATGACCTTATTTACACTTTGCTTTCCTCCCAAAATATCTGTGATGCATGAAGTTAGTAATACAATATCATATTTTTCCCTTATGCAGCAGTTTTCATCTGAGGTGTCAAAGTTTACCAACATACAATTTATCTCTGTAACACAGCTTCAGTAAATCTTGTTCCACTCAGTTACTTAAGATGAACTGAGACTCATATCTACTTTGCAGACACAATGAATGGAAAACAATGCATGTAGGAATTCTAGGATCTAGCCATGACTCTAAACTCACTGTCAACTATATCTGCATATTCCCAAGAGATATTTATTTATTTCATTTTATTATATATGCATATATTTCCAGTAGAATACATCACTGGATGAGGTAATTTGCTGATTAACTAGTTTTGATTAGGAGGTTTTACTTAAATGTCAAAACTAAATACCTCTTGGAGTGATTGGTTTCAACAGCTACTTCTATCGACTTTGAACATAAAAAGTAATTCCTGTTATTTTAGCACCCCTTTTGTTTATTTAAACCTGTTACATCTTGCTTTTGTATTTGCTTCCTAAATTTCTGTTGATCATTCTTTTTGTTTTCCTGGAGGTTTCAAATTGTTGTGTTGTGCTTTGACCCTGTCCAGATGCCAGACACCCACAAACACCTCTTGCTCACTCTGTGGCTTGACAGAGGAAAGAAAATATGATGAAGGCTTCATGAGTTAAGGTCTGGGAGAGAGATCATTCATTGAATACCATCATGGGCAAAACAGGCTCAACTTAGAGATACTATGTGAATTTATTACTAACAAAATCAAAGCAGAATAATGAAAAGTATTAAGCCCTTAAAAACATATTCTCCCTCAACCCTTCCCTCTCACCTGTGGGCAGCACAGGGAGACAGGGAGCTGAGGCTTACAGGTCAGTTCATCACCCTTGGTTTTTGCCACTGCTCATGGAGAGAAGTCCTGAGCCATGGGGTCTCTTCCCGTGGGAGATGGTTCTCCACAGGATTCCCTGTGGCTCCATCTCACAAGCAGCAGCTCCCCTTAAACTTTGGCAACATTAGTCCCTCCCACAGGCACACAGTCCTCCCAAAACTGCTGTGGCATGGGTCACTCTTCCATGGGGTTCAGTCCTCCAAGGACAGGCTGCTCTAGCCTGGAAGCAAGGGTCCTCTCTCCACCAGGTCTCCCACAGGATCACAGCCTCCTCCAGGCATCCACTCGCTCCAGCATGAACACCATCCCCCATGGATCCCCATGGGCTGTGCATGGATCTCTGCATCCCCTGTGGATCCCCATGGGCTGTGCATGGATCTCTGCATCCCCTGTGGATCCCCATGGGCTGTGCATGGATCTCTGCATTCCCATGGATCCCCATGGGCTGCAGGGCACAGCTCCATCACCATGGTCTCACCATGGCCTGCAGAGGAATCTCAGCTCTGTTGCCTGGAGCACCTCCTGCCCTCCTTCTCCACCAACTTTGGTGTCACCATGTTGTTTCCCTCACATGTTCTCACCTCCTCCTTTTTGCTGGCTAGATTTAAAACTGCTCACCAAACTACATTTTGATTTCTTCCTAAATATGTTATCACAGAGATGTTACCAACATCTCTGATTTGCCCAGTCTTGGAGAGTGGCATGTCCATCTTCAGAGCCATCAGGAATTGGCTCTGTCAAATGTGGTGGAAGGCTCTAGGAGCTTCCCACAGAAGCCATATCCGTGGGCATCCCCTAAAAAAGAACCAAGCCATGCAAAACCAGCAGAATTGGCCTTTAGGCTTCAGGTGTTTAGTCCAATTGTGTTATAACACATATTTTTCATTAATGTTTGTATTTGTGCATTTATGAATCAGGTGATATGTGTTTCTACACAACAGCATGATATTGCTGATGCTGCAAATTACTATAACCATTAGTTTGTTTTCTGTTAGAGCCTGACAACATATAAATGGTAACAAATCTGACTAGATAACTATTTTTATACCTTTTTAGAAATTTAATACAGTAACTGTAATTATTTTTGTAGTACTCTTAGTACTCAAGAGCAATTTAGTAATACTGAGCTGATTTGAGGGCTTTTAACTTACCAGAGTACTTCTGTACCAGTTGGTTTTGTCTGTATGGCTCAGACCCTTCACTGTCTTAGCTATCTGAGCACATCTGAAAGTTACCTCAGGAAAAGTAAAAACTCACTCAACCTTTTGGCCACTCAGCATAATATTCAATTGCTTTACATCTTCAGGTTGTAATGAACTATCTCTCAGGCTTTTTTTTCTTCAAATACACTAAGAATGCCCTTTGGATTCCTTTATGATGTCCTTGGCTGGAGGTACCTCATTTTGTGCCTCAGTCTTTCTGTTTTGCTAATATTTTGTTACTGTTCAATTAGTAATTATTAGCCCTTCATTGCCTCTATTCAGCAATTTTATTTCTTTAGTAATTTAGCCTACTACCTAATTTTGTCAACTTTTTTATAGTTTTAGGTCATGCAAGATGCAAAATTAACTCCATTTTATCTCCTTATAAGTTCTATTATTCTTCTTCATATCAGCTCTTTTTCATGCTATTCCTAATATTGATTTTATAGGATTTATAGGATATATTGATTTATTCCTAATATTGATATTTTAAGGAATCATTGGTTCTCTAAAACACCTGATTTCTTAGACTTTTTTCCTAGGGGATCTTGTATCCCAGTGTTTCTTTGACTCTGCAAAGAAGTCCATTATTATTGTCCATTATTATCAGTTTGCTCTTGCTTTCATTCATTTATAAGGTTTAGGAATTCTTTAATTTCAAAATTATTATCATCAAATTTTCTCATACTTGCAAATTTCTAAAATTTCTCCCCAGTAATAGTTTATAAAATCAATATTTTTAGTTTCTTTTTCCCTTACTTCAGACTATAAAAGGAGTATTCATGCATTATGAACCCCAGGCTTGGTTATATCTCCAGTACAGAAATACTCCCAGAAATGTGTAAGACCTAATCATTCAACTGAGAAGATCTTCAGACTTCAGCCAGCATGCCATGCTTGTGTAAATGGAGGAATTGATGCTTGTCTTTAAGACAGCCTCCTGTAATTCATAAGTGGTTTAGTCACCTGCCTTGCTATTTCTACTGTCTCTGGACAGGTGTCTTGGACAACCTTGGGTGCTGCTTCCAATGGCAAGAGGTGCATATCTCAAAGGAGCTAAGTTAATATATCACTACCCTGAGTAGATCTCCAGTAACTATGCAGACACCTAGCTCAGGTAATACTTAATCACATGCTGACAACTACATTATAAGTGTATGAGCCTCATCCATTGCCTCCCATTGCACAGTTTAGCTTCAGAAACTAATAAGTAATTAATCTAGTATTAGTTCTGGTGCCCTTGCCTGCTGACCTTCAGCTGCTGCCTCATAAAGACAGGGCAGTTCCTATGTGTAACAGTCAAATGCTGTTGCCTCATACATAGCAGAGTGGCTTCAATGGCACTGGATAAAGATATTTTGGGAAAATTTATTTATTACTTACAATAAAGTGAGATATATCTGTCCATTAGTCTTCATCAAACCAAGAAAACTCTAGTATTGATTACATATTAAGGATTCTACTTCTTCCTACAACGGTTCCTCATCCTTTTCTATTAGTAAATAAAGAGCTACGGTTGGCAGCAAATTTACTAATTAACCTTTCTCTTCCTCATCTGCATAATCAAAATGGCTATGCCTTTTTACTCATAGAACTTTGCCCAGAATTCTGTAGGGTTCATTGCAGTATTTCTATCTGGTGTAATTTTTGTTATCTTCGCACTGGATTCATCTGTATTTCTGAATGGTGCTGCACAAAAATGGAATGCAGACTGGTATTTGATGCTGTTGGATCCATCAAGATTTTGACATCATGTGTAATAACTGCAGATTTACTAGCAGTGAAATCTACTGCAGGTCCCAGGGCTTTATACATACCACACACACCTACAAGTGCAAAGGGATGACAGTACAGATGGCTAATGCAAAACAGATTTCCATGGAACCTCATGAGTTGTCTTGCCATTACTGCCAACCTCAGACCACCTTTAGTTGCTGCTGTTGCTGTAGACCTCTAAATTAACTGTCAATGTAGTGCTCCAAAATTTCCTTTAAACTCATAAAGCACTCATATTTCCCAGTGCTACTTGGGCTGGGTTCTTGCTCTGATTGTGCTCCAACCTCTGATTCACAAAATCCATCATCAACAAAAAGGTATGTCAGATGTTTAGAGGACTATACATTTTGAAAGACTGAAGTAGTTCTTCCTACATAATACTATTATTAATAGAAGCAACTGGAATAAATGAATCCAGACCGGATATTTTTTGCCAGTAGCTACTTCTGTCCTAACTTGGATATGAAAAATGCCTCAGAGAACAAACTGGAAATAGCACCTCTTTTTTTCTGTAACCAATCCATTGCAAACACAAAAGTACAAAACAACTCTTAATTCTTCTCTTATTTATACTTAGCCAGTATTCATGAATCTCACTGGTGTTAATCTTGGCTTTTTGGATACTGGGAGAAAATATGGAACATGAAGGTGAAAAGAAATTACAGTGAGTGATGCAGCATTTGTGAAGGTGTTAAGATGATAAGGACACACTTAAAAAATGTTGTCTGTGTCCATTTCTCTACATGTTGCAACTAACTATGTGTCATACTTGGGTCATGAAAACGTTCTCCAAATCTCTTCATCTTCAATGACACTTCCCATCTACCATGCTAAGTGTAAGTGACAGCAGTTATGATACCAGTTTCATACTTCCAAACTAAAGTTGCATGGAGAAAGAAACAAACACAAGAAAAATTGTAAAGTTTACTTTGCAATTACTCCATACTTTCAACTTTAGGGACAGTTATAATGCAGGAAATACATCTAGACTAATTTTATGTCTACCATAAAGGAACATAGTGTTGTTGTAAACAAGTCCATACTCCTTTATTTCAGAGCCAGAAATTAGTATTAGTTCTTTTTATTACATACAATGGACATTACTTAAGGAAAGTTTCATGGTTGTAAATTTGGTTGTGCAGTCCATTTGCATTCTGGTTCCATATCTAATGAAGTCACAGAGCAGCCTTTTTTCTGCATCATCCATTCCATACTGTTCAAATCCATCTCAGAAAATATTGCATTATTTCAAAATACAAGCAACTTCGTTTTTCTTTGGTTTTGACAATTGTTCTGTTTGTCCATAATTTATTTCTTTGTAGATTCTTCAAGTTATGTTGCAATTTTTGCACAATTCTTTTCATAAGTGAATTTTTCTGATTTGGATATAGGAGTTTTTCTTTCAGCAATGAAGAGGCACAGTTGTCTAAATATCTTGCAAAACAAACAAGCAAACAAAAACCAAAATAACTTTTGGTTATCCTCGGTTTTCATTTCACTGAAAGTGAATCATTTTCATTTCCCTGTCACAGAAGAAATGGACAGTTAATTTGGGATGAACTTGTTTCTTCATTTCTGGCTGGCACCTTATGGAAGGATATTAATTCATTAAGTCTACCCTCATTAAATGATTTTTTTACTAAGATGTTGCCTGTGTCAATCTAGTTTGATCACAAGCCTACCTTTGATCCCCAAACTTCAGTAGTTCTATATTTTATATATCAGATCTCCTGACTTGTAAGTTTTATATTTTGCCAGCACCAGATCATAGAATCCTAGAATAAGAGAATGGTTTGGGTTGGAAGGAACCTTAAAGATCATCCAGTGCCAACCCAAGCCCCGTGGTGCCCCATCTTTTCTCTATGTTCCTTTCTGCTATTGGACACTGGGACGCTTGAGCACGTCCAGAGGAGGCAACGAGGCTGGAGAGGGGCTGGAACACAAACCCTGTGAGGAACGGCTGAGGGAGCTGGGGGTGTTTAGCCTGGAGAAAAGGAGACTCAGAGGTGACCTCATCACTCTCTACAGCTCCCTGACAGGTGGGTGTAGCCAGGTGGGGTCGGTCTCTTTCTCCAGGCAGCACTGACAGAACCAGAGGACACAGCCTGAAGCTGCGCCAAGGGAAATACTGTTTTTGATATTAGGAAAAAGTTTTTTACAGAAAGAGTGATCAAGTCCTGAAATTGTCTTCCCCAGGAGGTAGTGGAGTCACCATCCCTGCATGCATTTAAAAAATATTGGATGTGGCACTTGGCACCATGGTTTAGTTGAGGTGTTAGGGCATGGGTTGGACTCGATGATCTTGAAGGTCTCTTCTAACCCAGTGATTCTGTGATTCTGTTATTCTGTGGAAGGGCACAATTAGGTGTTCCTGAAGCTTCTCTTTTCAAGAAAGGTGTAGACTATTTTCCAGTAGACAAGATGACAAGACAAGGTTAAATGGGTTTAAATTAAAAGAGAATTGGCTTAGATTAGATACCAGGAAAAAATTCATTGCATTGTGGATAATGAGACAATGGAATAGGTTGCCCAAGGAAGCTGGAGATAGCCCATCCCTGGACGTTTTCAAGGCCAGGTTGAGAGGGGACTTTGAGCAACTTGGTCTAGTGGAAGGTGTCCCTGCACATGGCAGGGGTGTTGGAACCAGATGATCATCAAAGTCCCCTTTCAACCCAAACCATTCTATGATTCTTGTAGACTCCCCTCATGTACTATGCTGAAGGTCGCAATTAGGTCATCCCAAAGCCTTATCTTCTCTAGGCTGATCAATCTCAATATTTTTATCCTTTCCTCATAGAACAGATGGTTCATCCCTCTAATCATCTTGCAGACCTACTCTGGACTTGCTCCAACAGATTAATGCCCTTCATGTGCTGAACACCCCAGGGCAGTATGCAGCCCTTATGGTGGGCTCATAGTAGAGCAGAGTAGAGGGGCAGAATCCCCTCTTGCCCTCCTGGTCACGCTGCTTTGAATGCAGCCCAGGATACAACTGGCTTTCTGCTTCTGGCTGCAAGCACACTGTTGCAGCTCATGTCCAGCGTCTCATCTGCCAGAACTCCCAAATCACTCTCAGCAAGGCTGCTCTTGATCTTTTCAGAAATATACATTACTTTGCAAGGAACACGCAAGTTTTGCAACCCAGAAAATGACAGCTTATGTGACCACTTGAACTCTGTTAAGATTATCAAGTACAGTTATCATTGCTTCATCAAGTTTGAAATACTTTACTTTTAAAGTTGTACTAGTTTTCCCAAAGATTTACTCAACATTTTCTATTCAAACCCCTTCTAATATGTGCCCTATAGAACAGTATGAGTTGGAAGGAACCTTCAAAGATCAGCTAATCCAACCACCCTGTCATGGACAAAGGCATCTTTCACTAGACCAGGATTGAAAAGCCCTTTCCTACATGACTTTGAACATTTTCAGTGGGGTTTCCATGACTTCTCTGGGGAACACGTTCTAGTGTTTTAGAGGAACAAAATTTCCTCCTTATGTCCAAAGTAATTTCCTCCTCATGTCCATCAACATTCTGTCAGTTTAAAACCATTGTCCCTTATCCTTTCACTACAGGCCTCAGCAGCTCTGTCTTCATTTTAAGACTCCTTTAAAAATTGAAAGATAGCATTAAAGTCTCCATGAAGACTTCTTTTCTCCCAGCTTTCTTGAGCTATGACAACTTCCTCAGCCTGTCTTTACAACCACTTCCCTCAGCCTCCTAGTCACACTTCTTTTGATGCAGCCCAGAACATCACTGCTTTATGAGCTGCAAGCACATACTGCTGGTTCATGTCCACTCTGCAAGTGTCTTTGTAATCAAAACTTTTATTAGAAGGTTTTCCAGATAGAGAAATTTTATGCAAAAAATTCATTTTAATGATCACTTTCTGAAGGTATAAAAATAAATATTACTTTTTACTACATCGATTGTTAATTTGGTTGTGCAAAATAAAAAGTAAAAATAATTGCCATAATAATATTCCATAACTTATCTTTTAGCTGAAGTGGTTTCTCTTCCCCCATATCACAGAAAATTGATAAAAATAAAAGTTTCTATTTACCTGAAAGTGTTAGATCACCAGAGAATGCATCTATGGTTTGTACATTATTACATAATTGTACTTTGCCAGAGTACCGATTATCCACGTGTAAGTTTGAAGATAATAATACAAAAGAGTCTTTTTCTGTCTTTGACTCACATTTCACTTGGGTTTTGTCTCATTTTTCTTTCTGGAACACATTGATAATGTATTTCATTTTCAGCATGCCAGTTAGCAAGAATTTCACATGCATACCCTATGACAGATGTCCTTAATGATGCATGAACCTTCCAGACTCATTTCATTAAAGTTTTAATAGTAGATCCTTGTAAACCTTAAATTATCCTCATTTGACCATCACACATTTACACACCTACCAGAATGCATATTCAGGTACTTAAACATTTCCCAGTGCTCATCTCTTCCCATATGTCTGTATGCTTCTTCCCCTTGAATTTAGGTTGGAGCAAACAGGTCAACTGTTTCTCTGGAAAGCACCAGGAAATAAAACTCTGAAATAGCAACATATTTGTTCACCTGCCCCAAGAATATTTAAAGCTGATTACTTAAACTTTGTTGATAACCTAACACCAAGCTTTTTCCCTGTGCATAGTTCTTGAAATTTAAACCTGACATATATCCATGCTAGAAAGTGTGGTTTCCAAGGGATACATAGGACCTTGTCTGTTATGCCTGGTAGTAACAGCTCAGGTAGGAGATTCTGAGGTTCTTGGAAGTAAGAGCCACATGTGCACACCAGCAAGGAAAGGTATCAAAATGCTGTGAATCAGGAAAAAGACAACAGAAGACAGGACCTCAATTTATCACCTTGAAAGAGCTTGTTGCACCTTTTCTTGAACAGATTAGGCCTAGGCAACTCAAGAGGGATGAAATAGAATAGAGTGGAGTTATAGAAGGAGTAGAGCAGCAAACAAGGGGATCGAGGCACTGTTTTTTGAGAGAAAAAATTATCTGATATTCTAAAATTTGGATAGAAGAATAAGAATCATAATGTGTCAAAACACACTGTGCCAAAACTTATTGCTCTTACTGAAATTTGTGAGACAACAATTAAAAAACCCAGTGAAAGAATTTTTGACTCCATGGTCAAACCCATGAAATAATTTTTTCTTCCCAATGGATAGTGAATTTTTATGATTTATTGACACAGGAAGCTGTATTTATAAGCAGGTTTATTAATTACAAATCCAAAGGAATTAGGCAGAATCATACCTATTAGAGCCTCACATCCAAAGTTCAGGATGTGGGGGCAGTTAAAAGGAGATGGATGAAAGAAAGTGGCCAAATTTACAGGTTTCTCTTAATTAGTATATCTTTCCAGTACTTTCTAATCCATGGAATAATTCCTGTGTTCACATGTCTATGGGCATAATACTGAAGTTAAATCTCAGTATAGCAAAAATCTTTAACAAACTCAGAAAAATGGAACTAAAGAAATGAAGGGAAAAGACAGAAAGTGACATAAATTTGATAGATAATTGGAAGATTTTTAATGAAACTTGATCTATAAGCAATACATGTTAGAAAAAAGGAGAAGAGTCAGATGATAGCCTGAAAAAAATAACAGCAACTTGGTTGCTTAAGAGTTAGCATGTAATCCCATCTGAGATTCACTGCACTACCTCAGGTGCTTCCACTGGCCTGGCAGACACATCTCAGTGAATATCTCTGCCATCCTAGAATGATAAATGAAGAGCATAAGGAATAATGTCCTACAGGTATTTAAAATTGAACAAGAATCGTGTTTAGATACATCAATCAGTTCTCTTTCATCTTTAATAGATCACTAACAATAAATCTACAGTGCAAAATTTAAAATATTGACATTCTCTGTAAAGATAAAATATGTCAGTAATGTATTTTTAAACAGAGGGAATGCAAAAAAATCTGAAAGCTTTAGTGACCCTAACAAGGAGTAACTGTGGTGGTGCTTGAAAAGCCACTCACATCAAAATGGTACATGGCTGTAAATTCCTGCAAAGAGCTTTTTAGTAATACTTTGAAGTCTTCTGGTAATGTGTTTTACTCTGTACATGGTAATAAGGAATGCTTTCCAGAATGCTGAGGAGTGTTTTGTAGCTGCTATATGAATTTTGCTATATTTGATACATATTTTGTCCTGTGTAGCAATAAATTTTCTAGTATAAACTGTCCCAGCATGGAGATAAAGAAAATACAAACCCAGGAAATACAGCAGGAACTATAGAGAATCGGTGGTAGAAATTCCAACCAAGTTTCCTAACATCCTGGTTTTGAACATACTTGGTAGTTCATTTGTAAAATTTGGAAGTTAAATAAAAATACTGAAGTCAAGTTTAGCAGAAGAGAATCACCAACAGTTAATAGAAAGGCAATCCAGAGTGGAAGACTTAACTATCTGTCTATAGAACTACATGTTCAAAAAGTACTATGACAAAGCAGTTAAAGTCTCAAGCAAATTTGGGGAATGCTTTGTGGGCGAATTTTTTTATTATAAAAAGTATTTCAATAAATTCACAGATTTGGAGGGTTTTTTCAGTTAATTCTATATAATAATTTAAAATTTTGAGGCAAAGCAAGCAAAAGGTATTTACCTTCACTGTTCTGAAGAAAGTAAAGCAAAACCATATCTTGTACTTCAATAATGAGGAAGTAGAATTTGTGCAGAAAGTGATATAAAGAAAAAAAGTGTTAAGTATTATTTCTTAAAAATCAGTAGCATCAAAAGCTTTAAAGTAAACTATTTACATACATTGGAAAGGTAAGCTTAGGAGGTCAAAAACAATATAGTTGAATGAAAAAATTGTTTGATATTCTGAAAACCAAAGGGCAATCATAGAAAAAGTGAAAACAGTAAAATAAAATGCTCTATGAAAGAATAATAAAAGCAAACAGTTGCGAATTCAGAAAACCTTAGGAGTTAAAACTAGCAGAGTATTAACAGCAATAGGATGTTCCCCAAGCACAACACAATTTTAAGAGAGATTAAGAGAAATAGTGACGTGAGCTACTGAGTGAAACAGAAGACATTTAAATGTTCAAAACCTTTTTAACTTCAGCTCTACCAAAAATAATTTCATGAGTCAATACTCCAACATTTACAAGTAAAAGAAAAGGCATAAGAGAAATTAACGTGGAACAGGGTAGCAAGACAAGTCTAGTCCTGGAAATGTACCAATGAAATTCTATTTTTGCCTAAACAGGAAGAAATCCACTTTATGTAGTATTATAATTTCCCAGGCAGCCAAAAGACATTCTTTTCATTTATATTCCTACTTTCTTCCCGATGGTCTATGAAACTAAAATTTGTGGGAGTTTGGTGACATTAAATTATCTTATGTTACATATCCCTCTCTTTCACTGAGACTAGAGACAGCTGATGAGAATTATTTCATCATCACATGCTTGGAGCCTCAGTTGTTATCAGAACACTTTTTGGAAAGAAGTTGGAGGCTTTGAAAGCTGAGACAGAAATTAGAGATCCCAGGTACTTGATTAAGAATGCAATGGATTCAATTTATTGCTGTGATCATCAGCTTATGAAATCTGCAAGTAAAAAAAAACAGTTTATACTAGTTTATACTAGACAGTTTATACTAGAAAATCTTCCTCCTGAAGGAAGTAAAGGTATTTATGAGCAAGAAAAACCTTCTAATCTTGGAACTATGATACTATGGAGCATGTTTTGGTGACTAAGACTTGGAACTATGATACTACAGAGCATATTTTGGTGACGAAGTGTCTGGGGAACTTTCAGATGGGGAGTCCTGTGCTAGGCTGAGTACACTTCAAGACTGCAAATGCTCTGTAGAAAAAATATATTTTAGAATTACCAGTATTAGAAGAATTATATGAAATTTGTACCTGAAGGCACAGTTCAAGGAAGAAAGAAAGCAGTAATGGATGAAGATTAAGTAATGGATTAATTGAAAGTCCAAAGGACCTGACAGACTGCACCTTGTGAAATCCTGTGATCCTTGTAAAACCTCTCCATTATCTCTGAAAAAATGTGGAGATTGGGAGACACTTCTTATAAATAGAACAAAATAAAAAGTCATAGTCAACTTCAAAAGAGACCAGAAGATCAATCTAGGCAACTAGAGGCCAGCCAGTCTTTCTTTCATCACGGGAAAAATCATTACATGGGTATGCTTCAAGCCAAGGAAGTGCGAGTGACTGGGAGCAGACATCATGGGTTTACTAAAGATGTATTGTGCCTGACCAACTTGATTGCATTATATGATAAAATGATTGAATATGTTGATGGGTAGAGAGGAAGGTGTGTCTACTATCTGGACTTCAGCAACATTTTAGACTTTTTACCCCATAATAGAAATATTGGACATATTATTGGACATTGGAAAGTATATGGACATATGAGGATATTATACTGCATGAATGAACAATTAGATGAACGAAAATGTATTTTGATGGTTGGACTCAGATCGTAATGGATTGTATTCCATCCAGATGCTCCTGACAGGAGTCATACCAAAGGTGTCCTTCCCAGCTCCTCTTATGTTTAAATGAACATAAGGGGCAATTATAGAGAGTGGATTTATCAAATTCCTGGCTGACCTCAAACTGAGGTGATCAGTCAATATGCTTGAGAGCAGGGCTGCCATTCAGAAAATCCAGAGAAAATGGAAAAATTGAGCTGTTTGTAAAAAAAGATTGAGATGGTGGTAGGACTATCCACCATGGTAGGTCCTGGCGGTTCCCAAGATATATGAACATGAGCAGAGCCTATAGATCAAGGAAAGGGGTTGTCTGCCTCATTAGGTTGCATTTATTATAAATACTGGAGAAATAACATTAACAAAGAGATGGACGGACAGACGGACGGACAGACAGATGGATGGATGGATGGATGGATAAGTATGGGCATCGAGTGTCTGCCTAAAAAGCCTACAGCTACAGGGACACCAGGGCAGGAAAGGATATTCTGAGGGGATCATGTCAGGGCACCAAAATTGCTGCCTCCACACTTTTATAATCTGGGCCACCACAGTGATGAGATCCCCAGCTAAAGCACCAAGTTGTCTTGATGGTTGTGGTTAGAGTTCAGTGAACCAGAGACCCTAAAGCTCCAGGGTCAATGAGGCTAAGCAAGCCAAAGGGAATCACAACATAACATTGCTCCTTCTACCTTTTATAATCTTGGCCACCCATGGGGATTGTGGCATCAATCTCAGTGCCAAACTGCCATTACAGTTAAGGTTAGGGAGCAAAGAACAGAGTCTGCATCTCCAAAGACAATGGGATTGGGAAAGGCAGGCAAAGATGATTACAGCAGGGCCTCAAAATACCTCTCTGTCACATTTATATTTTGGGCCACCAGTAGTGGCAGGAACCTCAGCCTCAGTGCCAAGCTTCATTTTTGATAAGAGTTAGGGTTCAGAGAGCCAGAGAGCCAGAAAGGTTAAAGCTCCAGGGACAATCAGGCTGGAAAACGCAGCCCAAGGAGATCACATCAGGGCACAAACATTGCTGCCTCCAGACCTTTCTAAACTGGATCACTCATGGTCCAGCAATGAGGGCAAGACATATGGGAAGTGACTGAGGTCCCTTGGCTTGTCCAGCTTGAAGAGCAAACTGAGGAGACCTCATTATGGTCATTCCTCATAAGGGAAAGCAGAAGGGCAGACACTGATCTCTCTGGTGACAAATGACAGGATTCAAGGAAATGCCATGAGGCTGTGTCAGGAGATATATTATGGAAAGGTTTGTCAACTCAAAACTTGGTTTGGCATTGGAACAGGTTCCCCAGGGAAGTGGTTATGACACCTAGCCTGACAGAGCTCAGGAAGTGCTTGAACAATGCATTCAGGTATGTGGTGTGATTTTTGGGGCTATCCTATGCAGGGACAGGATGCAATGGTGCAATAATCATTGTAGGTCCCTTTCACCTCAGGACTTTCTATGATAATGTATTCTATGATAACTGAGAAATATAATTATGGGCATCTGTCACTGGGTATGTTTCAGAATAAATTTAAATATTTTCACCTTAGTTCTCAAGGATTTAGAAAAGTATCTTGAAATAGAATTTAAGAATACTGTTTGCTGCTGTAAGTAATAAACCATATGGTTCATAAACTGCTACCACAATGGTGTAGAAATATACTTTGCAATGGACCCATAACAATGAAATGGTCTTTAAAAGGTCCTATAGTCTCTTCTCACATCAAGAGGCACATGAATTAAAAATAAAGCTTTCTTGACAGATATTTGTCAAAACTGTTCTTTAAATTTCTCTCTTTGACAGTGTTCTTAAACCATGTATTCTGATGTTACATTAGAGTTTTTCTTTAGGTGAACTTTGGTCTCCTTTGCTCCAATTTAAGAGCATCACTTCTTTTCCTGTCTCAAATCCTATGAGATGGGTTTGACCTACAAGTGTAGTAAATCATTTGAAAAAGCCTCACACTTCTAGTAAGCAACGGAAAGCATGAATTAGAAAAAAGGAACCAAATGTCTTTATTCTTAACATTCCGAAAAGTAAAGTTTAGATCTCATACAGAATGTAATTTACAATCTTGGTTACCTACATTAGTGAACTTAAATTGAAACAAGTTCAGAGAAATGTCAAAATAATTATAGTAATGAAAAATAAGCTTATGAAAAGAGGTTAAAGGACTTGACTTATTTATATATGAAGTAATTTAATTTTATTCAGCTAAATATTTCGGGCTTTGGAAAATGTGAAAAAGAAGTAATTAAATTGGAAGATAATGTTAGTGAAAAGCAAATAACTACAAATGGATTATGAGTATAATTCCAGACAGAATAAGAAAAAACATTTACAGTCATGAAGTAAATTCTCAGATAAGCCTATATACATGGTTGTGGGGACAATTAATTTAATTACCTTAAGATAGTATTTGATAAAATATTATCTGGGCTGTATCAAAAGAGGGGTAGGTTTCTGTTCAATATTAGGAAGAAATTCTTAATTATGAGATTGGTGATGCAGTGGAACGGGTTATCCAGAAATGTTGCAGATGCCATATCTCTAGAAGTGTTCAAGTCTAGGCTGGATAGGTTTAGGACAAGCTGGTCTAATAGAAATTGTCCCTGCTTTTTGCAAGAAGGTTGGACTAGATGACCTCTAAGGTCCTTTTTAATCCATAACATCCTCTGATTATTTGTAGATTCATTTCTGGAGTACATTTTGCCTTAATAACCACACGTAAAAATTCTGTGTTTCTGACAGCACACTGATTCTCCAAAGTTTCTCCATTTCTTTGTAATACTTCTTGCTTGCTACTAAATAGCCCCAAACATGAAGTCAAATCAAGAAAAATCCTTCCCTCTCCCAGGAAGAACTACAAGGCTACTTGAATTTATTGAGATCTTATCCAGCAGCCAGCTGATGCATGTGGGGGTTTTTGCTGGGTTGCTGTGTGGCTGTGTGTTTCAGGGCCTGGGCAGAGGCTGACCAGGGCTCTGGGCACTGGGTCACCTTCACAGAGCTTGCCCTGGCCCATACTTACACTCCCCACCCCGCTGTTTTGAGCCAGTCATTCCTCTGATCTCCTACATATGTGCATGTGACATTCTCCACTACCGAAATTGGTTGATTAAGGAAATAAAATGAATAGTTAATATATAATGTCTTCATTCAAAATATATGAATTCTAGTGGTCTATCTGAGGAAAAAAATCATAAATATATTTGTCTGCCTCAAAGGCTAAATACAAATGAAAGGAACTAAACTTCTAGCAGAACGTTTTCAATAACTGCAGTATTGCTTAGTTCATTTTTTTAATGGATATTTTTTTAACACACAACTTCTAATGATAGATAATCCTGTGAGACATGTTAACAAACAAAGAAAAAATTCATACTTTTGTAAGAGATTGATAGAATAATATTTGAAATACCTGTTTTGAGGATATATCTGCCTGGTGCGATCTAGTGAACTGAGTTAGATTTGTTTGTTTGTTATTAAAAAGCTTAGTTGAGAAAAAACCTGAATTATTCTTTCAAGTATCATAGAAAATTTAATATGTAAATGCTTAGAAATTAGAATTTTGAATTTTATAATCACAGTTTTGCACTGATCAAATTTGCAACATTATTTGTTTAGAAATATTAACACCTAGTTAGTTAATTTTAGAGGCAGAAGTTTTAATGGCTAAGCAGAAAACAAGAATTTTATGACTGCTATTTAACTAGGAAACAGCTCACAACATTATGCCACATAAAAGCCCATGTTATCTCAAAATATGCCATCAGAAACTGGTATTTTATCAGTGTAATCTGTTTTCGCTAAGAACTGCAAATAACATCATGTAGACCTAAATCTTCACTGGTGACCTGATAAAATGGGTAGTACCTACAAGTTCTCTCGATTGCCTTTAGCTAGCTGTGAATGAGACTGAAATTGCCCTGGCTTTCAAATTTTTTTCCCATCAGAAATTGTTTCTTATGCCCTGTGAACTAACAGACTGAATTTTTTTACAGTGCCATTGGAATGAATACTTTGACATCTGGTATTAATGCTGCTTCCTTTGTATTTTATAAAAAACACCATTAAATGCTCCTCTTATGAGAATTACTCTGAGACAGTCTTTTAAAACTGCACTGCTACACATCTGAAGTAATTCTGTAGCTTTCAATATCATCTTTTGTCTTCTATGTTACTATAAGAAATCTACGTACAGATCTATGTCCTCATCGTTCCCATGGCATTACTTATTCATGAACATTCAGAAAGAAATGTTCAATTATATCACTGCATATATTAATGTAGGTCTCTACTGTCTCTTTTTAGATAGAAGTAGTGCATTTAATTATTTTTTATTCACTGTGCAGGATGCCAACATGTACAGATACTTCTACAGGACTTTCTGTCTTATAATTCATTGCAAGGAGTTAAATAGGTTTAAAGCCTGAAAAAATAGATTCATAGCTATTGTAGCACTATCCAAGGAGCCTTACAGTCCCTACCCACTTCCTACCCACAAATCACATAGTAAGTGTAATGAATAAAATATTTAAATGACACCAGCCTCCACATCCTCTTTTCATCCAGGAATTAACAGCATTTGAACTTGGGGGAGGAGGATGCATATGAAGGACAAGAACCAGACATATTTTACCTTCTTTTTCATTGCTCTTTAAAAAAAGTTACCTTCATAGCAAAATAACTCTTTTCAGCAGACAGTATTTGTGATCTTGAGATATATCCATTAGTGTTACATTTTCCAAAACATTAATTCATAGCAGTCGCCAAGGAGTCCATTCACTGGCACAAAGGGTCAGGGAAGAGGAGTGAGAGAGAAGAGTAAAACAGAAGTGGGGGAAACAATGACATTTACTTTAGAAAGTCATAGAAGCCAAAGACTACAAATAACAGATTTTCATACTGAGAAATCATAAAATCATAGAATGGCTGGAAAGGATGTTAAACATAATTTCTTTCCAACCCTCCTGCCATTGACAGAGATGTCAAATAGTATTAAAATAGTTATTATTTTCTACTGTAAAATAAAGATGACTCCTAATGAAGGACCATTTGGTTCTGCAGCAGACAGAGAAAACTCATTTCTATCACTGGTTAAGTTTTTTAATTGATTGAATTTAGTTAGTAAGAGATTTATACCAACATGTTAACAGAGCATGACTGAGAACAGTGTGATTATTGACAAATTACAATAAAACAAAACAAAAATAAATTAATCTTCTAACTGTAAAGAGATAACACATTTCATATATTAACATATTAGCATGATGTCCTTTAATATGAAGGGAAGATGTGATAGTTGATGACCTCTTGGACACAGATGACTGAATTTTAAAAAGATGAAAATATAAATACCACAGCTTTCAAGGTGCCAATAAGAATTATATTTCAAGGTAAACTTAACTAGACAATATATTTATAATAGTTACTAGAACAAGAAGCACCTAATAAAAGAGACCACTTACATGAAAGTGACAGACCACTCTCAGCAGGGTAGATTCAGAGGACAAATTATTAGGCATTATGAAAAATTAATTCCTAATCATTAATCTTCCCAGCAGGGCACATTGTGTATTTTCCATTTAGAGGATGCAAGAAAAGCATAGCTACTTTTGAACAGAACTATTTTTAGGGTAGCACAGGAAAACTAGCCAAAAAGTATCTCATTTTAACAAAAATTAAAGTCATCAAAAATAAACCAGATGTCAAAAGCGAAGCCTGAGATACAGAATCATAAAAGTTCTTCCCCCATGAAAACTTGTAGGTTTTCCAGGATATAGTATGGTGCCAGATGTTAAAATTTATCCAAGAATCTCTGGAGCCAAAAAAAAAGCAGTTATAATTTATCCTACATCTCTCCTGTTTCAAAATCTCATTACCAGAGTTTAGAGAAATGTTTGCGCTGTAAATATTACAGGTGCTACTTTAGGAAAAAAAAATTTGATTGCAGAAAAATTTTTTTCAGTGATAAGAAAGCTTTGATACATAGAAAAAGCACAAAAGTAGAAAAGAAAATGAACATTTTACTTATGTGTCTGACTTGTTTGTTGATATTAGCCTTGATGTTTCATACAGTTTTAAAGTTCTTCCATTACAAATCTCCCCAAAGCCTCTGCCTCACAGACATTTATATCTGTGGCTAGTTTCTTTGAATAAAGTTATCCTTTAGCAAAATCGGGAAGATAAATTCTGGTAACTGAACAAATTAAGTTCTTGCACATTCATATTGAGCTCAGTTTCTGCTGGACCTCATAAATCACTCAAAGGTATATTATGGCCCAGAAAACTAAACATGGGGTCCCTCAGGAAGTAATGTGACTTCCAACTTACAAAATGATCTATTTGCATCACACCTCTGGAAAGCCTTTAGCTTAAGAGTAGCAAAAAGATAGTTGATGAATTCTGATTTTTTTATGACAAATTAGTAGGTTAGAAAGACATTTTATGTCTTAAAAATAGAACTTTTTTCAGAGTGGATATGGGGTAATTGTTGTGTACACAGTCAAGTTTATGTGTTAAATGTGTCTCAGAAATCTAAAATTCAGAAAACTAACCATACCACATATACATGTGCAAATGTTTTCAGTAACAATAATGGAAATATTGTAGCAATGAACAGTGGATTTCAAGGTGGGAAGGAAGGATTTTTTAACTGCCTTCAACATAATGAGTTTGACTTTGAACACAAAAGATAGGATTATTTTTACCAGTCTTACTCTACTAAGCACCTATCTGGAAGATGCCCTGCAGTGCCTGGGCACAGTTCAATGACCACTTTATATTATTTCCATGTCCTGTGATACATGTTTTTCCATAGATAGTCAGAGACAAATTAATTTTTGAATCATTCATGCAGATATTAAGGATAGTTTTAATCTAAGATACAGTAAACACATGCAAAATTTTCGACATGGACAATTGCTGTGACATTAGCTTTACTATGAAAGTTTTCCTTGGTTCATTCCAGGACAGATTCTACTAAAATTAAATTCCACAGACTATTGCTAAATATTTGTTTATAATATACACTATCAGGTTAAAAGATGCACTCGGCAGTCACTACTGCTCTTCCACCCACACAATATCATATACATTTGTTTAACAAAACACTTTAATTTATTTAGATTCAATCTAAAACTGTAATTCACATCTAATTACATAGACCAAAGTATTCAAATAAGCTAGAGGCTTAGTGAGCAGGTTGAAGTCTCGAGATTTTCAAAGAAAATTGGTTTGGCTCTGACCCAGGTGACACTAACATCCAGTCCCGTTTCCTTTACTGCCATTGCAATTTCATGACTTTAGCTTAATATTCAAAGTTCTTATTGCAAAATCAACCGAGTGCTAATCAAGTATAGCCTTCCAGTGGTGATTTGAAGGTGTTAACAGTGCTTGTCCCTGAGTAGCCATTTGTGAACATTAGTCGTACTGGATCTTCCCTTGGAGAACGACCAATAGACTTCTGTGGTAAGAAAAATGGCAGGGTTAGGTGGAAAAGAACAAGGAAAGACCATTTTATATATACTTTACTAAAAGCAAAACTACCTGAAAACTCGTAAAGAATTAATTGGGCTTCATTTCCATAATAAACTCCATTTGGATCCTGTGGATTTTTAAGATGAAACATTAGCGGTACATTAAGTTGTTTCACTGATGCAATTCTGCTTGAGAGGGATAGTTTTCCAACTACTATAGGAAAGATAGAAAATATTTTCTGTATAAGATCTACATCTTCTTTCAGTTCATTTTTCAGTTGGTGTGTAATTGGACAAATCCCTCCAGATAACAGATATATTAGATCATGGGTGAGAATAGCTCCTAATCATGGCAGCTGAAGATCAACACAATGAAAATGCATACAGTAGCAAAAGATGTCTACGTGCACTCATTATGGCTAAGCCAGCAGAGATGTAATTATAAGAATATGTAAAGTTATTTTGTCATCCAGAAATAAATACCTATATTTTACCAGGTCAATGATTTTCTAGGTACTAGTTATAACTTGACTGCAAGCTGTGAGTACTGGGCTTAACAAGTCTATGTAGTACCACTCAGTATGTATTTAGGTATATGAGATACTTACACAGTACTAGCAGATATGAAACATGTGGGACAGCTGTACACTTCTGAAAGCTGTTAGGAGGTGAAGGTGGGACAGCTTGCACTATCTAAACCAACTCTAAGGACCATCAGAGACCTCCACTGACTTTGATGGGAGGTAAAGACACTAGAAGGACCTGCAGAAATCCGCACTGCAGACACATGAATTGAGGTGCTTGAATCTAGGTCTAAGTCAGATCCAAAATACAACTACTATGAGACTTTTTCTGAAAACCCGGACTTCTCTTATTGTCACCCCTGTGACTGAAATGGGCTTGTTTGGGAAACTGAGCCAGCTTTTTATCCTGCTTTCTGTTGTCAGTACTGACCTGCAAACAAAAATGCAACTGGAACATTAGTATAGATATTTTAACTTTTGATATTTAATTTTACATATACTGTTTTCTCTGACAATAAATAAATATCCTTATTTTCAGAGTAAAATTGTATTTATTAAATTTTATATCCAAATTTTTCAAAGATGTGACAGAGCAGGAAAAATCTAGTTCATAGCTAATGTGATTTATAAATTATTTGTTTCTTATTTGTTTTACATTTATTTGCCATCATCTCCTCATATTCTCCACATTTGCCCAAGTTTTCTCAAAGATACTCATGGCACATCAAACAAAAAGTCACACTAGGAAATGTGTTGCATTATGAAAATCAGTTGTATGACAAAAAGTTGTAGTTGAAACCTGGCTTCACAACCTACTAATTGACTCTATCTCATCCTTGTTACTTTTATATTCACTTAGTACCTTACTAAGGTGCTTCCTTTATGTTCACTTAGTTAGTCACTAGGGATCCTATTATTACTTATTAGTTGCTCTTTTAGCAAAATGTTGCTTAAGCATAAGCTTCTAGATCCATCTGATTCATCAGATCCTGCTTGGCCTCTCCCTGCTGCTCCAGATGGGCATAGGTTTCCATAAATCCCATTTACATTGGCTATTCAGATGTCTCGACGTGCCTTCAGATGGTGTTCTGACTCACAAACTCCACATCTAGTCAGCCAAATAACTTCCAGGCTGAACAAGCCCAACTCCCCCAGCTTCTCAGCCTTTCTTCATGAGGCAAGTGCTCCAGCCCTTGATAGCTATCCTCTGAGCTTACTTCAGTTTTCAGATGTGTTTCCTGTATTGGGAAGGGCACAACTGGGTTCATTAAAATGCATATTTTTTCTGTTTATTAGAGGAGAGTAATCATTTCCTTCATATACCAGTGATATTTTTAACACAGTGCACCTTTAGACTTCATTCCTGGGAGGATGCAGTGCTCACTCATGCTCAATTTGCTGTTCATTGGGATATCCAGGCACTTCTCAGTTAGCCTGCTCCTGAGTTAGTCAGTTCCCAGTCCAGCTACTATAGAAGCTCAGCTCTAATAATTCACCTAGCCAGACCATTACACCATGGCTTAGATACAAAGATATTTTCACAGTTCATGCTAATATCAAGGTAGATTATATTCACTGCCTGTGAGAGACTGAAATGTTAAGAGTTAATGACTCAGATAACTGGGCACTGACAAAAAGGATCAGAGTGCTTTGCTGAGGTTTGCACCCCACAACTGAGGGGGAGGAAGAGAGGAGGGTGAATGCTAGTGAAAACCCTGATCTGCATGAGAACGGCCCAGGTGCAGAGGATGTGAACCAGAGGATGACCATGCCAAACCAACCTGTTCAGCAACAAGCTGGGGTTTGAACCAGCTAAGGAAAGAAGCTGATGAGAAGCAGATCCTGCTAGGTGGGATAATGCTTTTTTTATCGTGCCAATGTCCTTCCTTACACAACTGGCTCAGGTGTGAAACCACTCTCCTGGGGAATTTTTGGGACATTTGTACATAGCCCTGAAGGTGTTCATCCCTTCTGATGAGGCTTACTTGGCTCATGTATGCTGACATGACAAACAGTTGTCATGTGTTAGGTGTCATAAACCATCAAAGTACCCCCAGACTCATTTCTGGGCCCAGAGCACATGGTTCACAGTGCTGCAACAGAGTGCAACTCTCTTACCTGGGCATTCCCACATGAACCTGATAATTAATATACCTGAACAGGCATATTAACCCATTGGAATTTATATTTTGTGGGCTTCCCCCACCCCCAAAGGATCGACAGTAACTATCATTTCAACAAACAGACACTGCAATTGCAGGTCTCCTCACTGGATTCACTGGTGATGATATTTTTCTGCTCTTATTCTTCCTTACACTTTCTTTCTTCATACATTTTCTAAAGTGTATTATGTTTATATTTTTATATTGCTATATTTCTATAAGTAACAAAACCATGTACATGGTTTTGTATTTTTGCTCCTTTCCATTACAGCCAAAATGTTCTGAAATAAACCCACCATATTTATATATTTATAAATATTAACCGTTTAGGGTCATTTCACTCTACTCCAATCAAGGAGTTCTAGCACTAAGAAGAACCTCAGTTATTCTGCCTTCAGGGGTGGGTTGTAACAGTGCTCTCCCCTCACACACAAGTTCCTTAGAGTTCTATTTAAGTGCTCTATCTCAAACTCTGTGTGCAACGAGTTGTGCCTTTACAGAAGCAATGACAACCAGTTTGAAAATATGACATTGTTTCACAGTGGTTATTATCAATCTTATTATAATTTCTCCTCTTCAGAATTGATCAGGGCATTTATTTGTATGAGCTTTAAATCAGACTTCAGAACGTACATACTCAAAAATAACCTTAACACAGAATCAGTTCTTCATAATGCAAATTGTCTAACCCCAGAGGTTCAAAACTGAATCTTAAGCAGTGGGCCAAATTAATCTTTAATGTAATTTCACTCATGTCAGTATGCATAACATCAACTATTAATTTGACCTAATTTATTAGGAAGACTGTGGGCAGATTATAAATGCTACTGAGTTTGCACTCTGTATAGAAATGCATTATTTATGATCATGAAGCTGAGTGATTTTTATTTGTGGCCAAAGTAATTTAGTTAAAATCTACACACTTGTCTTAAAAAAAAATAAAAAAGGAAAAATATTTAATTTATAATGACTCCATATCAGCAGCGCACTTAAAAATAGAGTTCGGGCCGAAGGCTTAAATACTTTTCTCTGTCAGGCCCAATGATTGTTTGAAGTTTGGATTGCCCAACTCTTTTTTTCTTTTTTATAATTTTACTATCAATTTGCCATGTGAAGAAAGAGTGCTAATACACAAGCTAATACAATAATCTAAAATAGGGAAATTCACCAAAATGCAAAAGTCTATTCCCTTATCTCATAAATATGGGTAAATATTAATTATAAATCTGAGGACTCCTTGTTTTGTTTGGTTTGGTTTTTTTTCATAAAAAATGGGTTTCCAGGAAAAAATGAATTTAAAAAGGGAGGAATAGAAGGTAAAATTTTAGTTGCCTAACTCCAAGTGAACATAGAAATGGACAAAAATCAAATAAATGCCAAAATATTTCAAAGAGTACTACAGCAGTGAAATTCAATTTCTGCTTTTCTCCCAGTATACTGGCATGGCTCTAGGGAAAAATCTGAAGCATGAAACAGATAAACAAAAAATATGTTTGCCACATTATTATATCTTTTTCCTCACTTATGCACGAGACTATAACTTCCAATTCCTTCCCTTTCATTAGCTAAAAGAGATTATTGGTGCACTTGTCCTGTAATGCTAAAGACTTCTGTGCCTCAATTAAGACTAACCTTGAGTTTTGCTAAGGTAAGAATCCTATGTATGAAAGCCTGAGCTTTCCTCTACATTCATTTTTATTTAGAAATGTCTTTTTTTATTTTCTTCAGGTTAGTCTTTCCATCCTTAGAATTCTTAATTGCAATGACAGTGGGTGTTTGTGGGCTATGTTAAAGTTTGTATACTCAAGGATGGAGAACCTACCATAACTTTGACAAAATATGATACACTTTCTGCTTCTTCTGCAATTCACTGATAAATGTATTCAGTGCAGTTTAGGCATTTTGTCTGCTGCCAATGAAGCCCTTGATCTGCAATGTCCTACATAGTCTTCACAGCACATTCTAGCTATCGGGGCTGTCGGGACTACATCGTATTTTTCTAGATTTTCTTATGTTTGAAAAAAGTTTGTAACACATTTACCTTCCTACACTCATTATTCTTTCTGAGAATATCTAGGGTTCACAGAGGATATAATAAATTGTCAGTCTTATTTCAGAGACTAAATTTCTTAAAGCACAGTTTCCAGTAATTTCAGGACAAGCAATTCTGCATTCACAGTGGACATTAGTTAGTGTAGCTGAATTAAGTGCTGAATTAATACACATGAATATCACTGCTTTGCCTCTTCCATATCATAAAGTTCACTCTGTATGTCACAATGCTAAGAAGTTGCAGAAGTTGCAGTTCCCTGATGACAAACACAGTTTGAAAGTTGAAGGGTTGGAGCAGGTCTTAATTTCTTGCTGAAGAGGCATTCTGTCTTCTAATTAAATAAAAATAAAAACAAATACAAAAACAAAACAAAACAAAAAGGAGAAAGCCTAATATTTCTTCTAATTTCCAGAGAGATAAAATTAAATCATCTCTCTTGTATAATTTCAAGTTACAACTGTTCTCAAATTTAAACTGGCATTCACATTGCTTGTGGAATTAGATACATTCATGGGAGAAAGCAATTTTAAGGAAGCAGCAGATGTGATACATGACACTTGTGTGTCTAACTCTGGACCGGAAAAGTTATTCAACATCCCCAAAGTGGTGAGACAGGAAGCAGCAGAAACAGATTACTTTTCTTTTCTCAGTATTTATTATGCTTTCAACCACCTTGAAAGACAAACTGTGTATAAACTTTGATTAACGGTCTGAAAGGTTGTCTGCTTTTGTTGCTGCTTCAGAACAGAATCACTGTGTCTTTATTTCTAAGATATATTGTAACTCATTCTAGGAGTTGTTCTTTCACGGCTCAACCCAAATACCTGCTTCAAGGAAAAAAGTATATATGACTGTTAATTAACCCAGTCTATCTCTTTGTTGGACCCTTATTCAATTTCAAGTTAAAATCAGTATGACAGTATCTATGTACAACAAGAGTGTTGGACCTTGAACGGAAATCTAAGTTTAGAGCATCTTCACACAGCTATGAACCAGTGACTCAGGCCCTAACTTCAATTGTATTTAAACTCTCAGACTGGGTCTTCTCATTCTGCTTTCAAAGCCCATTACTCCCTCTGGGACAGCAGTGTGCCGGTGTAATGCTAAAACTCCTTGTAGTTTTAGGGTGGATTTACCTTAGGCTGCTCTATTTCATCTTCCTCCTGCCTGGGGCCTTTAGTCTCAGGCAGCTTTTCTTTCAATACTGCTCCTCTTTTTTGCTTCTTGGTGGTGAAAATATCATGTCAGTCCTGATTTGTCACTTCACAATATTTCTAGTAACTACTAGAGCACTGAAAACCCAAAAAGTCTCCATGGAGTTAGAAGATAGAAAAGACTTGAAAATTAGCAATAATGACCACATTTGCCTAGGCAAAGATAGGAAAACCTAAAATTTTGCTGAATGATAAGATAGCATTCCTAGCAATTTTTTCCTTTACCACCACTACATCTGAATACAGATTGTCCTATACCTGAACCTCTAACATTGGTCTAACAATCTGTATCACGGCAATTAGTTCAAAAACAGCAGTTGGCAAACATCAGCTCTTCAGCAGCAATAAAATATTGTTTATTGGTTAGCACTGCACTGATAGAAATGTTCACAAGGACATTTTATTTTACATCTGCCACCTTTCTGTTTTCCTTTAAGGTATTGTCACTAAAAGAAAACAGGAAATATCAGTAGGTTTATTTTTAGTTTGTAAATTTGTATTATATTTTAGAAGCAGAAATAAAATTATTGCTACATCACTGATGTCTGATAAGTTTTCAGTTCTGAACTAGCTTAGATCTATATTTTGACATAAGGTCCATTAAGTCTGAGGATTATACCCAAACAAAAACAAAAACCAAAATCACACAAAAACCCCCAAAATAATTAATTTCCTTTATTCAAGCAGTTTAGTGTAATTACTATTATTAATATTGCAAAAATATAATGACAGACAACCTATTTTGAACAGAGGGCTTTTACCCTTTATCCTGATTTCAGTGAAAAAAATTATGTATGCAGAGCTCTGCTGAAACCTGATTTTGACTGATTTTTAGAAAATGCTTCTTTAGCAGCACTCATTATTTCAAGGAAATTTCTGGATGGAAGTCTTCAAAAGTAGGTTCTCATAATCTATAGTTCTTTGTACTAGAATAAAACGTATTTCATAAATTAATGCCTGGTGAAACTTTGTCCTTAACAAATTAAAGGTCGTGCCTTAGTAATTTAATGGGGGTTATATGCTGTTGAATATTCAAGTATTATGTGTTTTGTTTGATTGTTTTATATGTAGTTTTTTTTAAGTTGAAAATTGTTTGATTGCTTTACATGTGTTTATTTTAAGCTGAAAAAAGAGAATCATTTATAGCCATATGCCTATATTTCAGATGTTGGTATTGCTGTGAAATTTTGACATTCTTTCTGTATGTACACATAGGTCACACTCTTTGCAATTCCCACTACTATTTGTAATATTCTTTCATGCCACTGTATCACTTCATGTTCTTGGAAAGAGCCCCTTGTTAAGAAATTATAAATTATATGCTTACCATTCTGATGTCTATGTTTGCCTTAGCACACACACTAAAATGGTGATTCATATTTTAAGGTACACCATACCAAAATTACCAGTCGCAGAGAATGTACTATGATCTTGCTAACTTGTTCTTCTGATTAACTCTGTTGTTAAGTGGGAGAAGAGAGGGATCCTGTTTTGAAGCTGCCAAGCTTTAGTACAGAATACCTTGGTTTATGTTCCAATTTCATACGTTAAAAGCTCCTGTCCCCCCTCTCACCCATTTTTCCATCTAAAGATATCAAAATTCTGAGCCACAGATTACAGCATCTTGTCTCTTCTGAATACAGGCAACCTTTGCCTACAGCAAATGTGTTCCCACACTGTTAGACTTTAATTCAGTTCAAGGACTACAGCATGCCTTGGAGTTGCAAGCTTTGGTCACCAGAGCAGGCAATATGCCAATCACACTTTTAGGATTCAGGTCTCAAGCATGTGTCACTTCCCATCACTTCTTTAATTGATGTACTATCATAAATTAAGATGCCTACACGATATCCCAAGGGTAACCTTTCTTTAGTGTCATAGCAGTACTGTGTTTGCCTGTACAAAGTATATAACTTCTGCTTGACAGATTGTCTTGCTGACTAACTACTGAAACTGTAAACTTTGTGACGACTCACAAACCCTGTAGTTATAAATTTAGACTGTCTTTGTTAATGTGCCTGGAAAAAAGGAGCATCTTCTGGTTAAAACAACTTATTCTACTGAGAAGGTGTCTTCTTACACATAAATTACCAAAAAACCTTTCCCTACAGAAAAGAAAGTGCACAAGAAGAAAAATATGCTTTTTCACTGCTTAAATATCCTGTAATAGTAGTCACTGGATAAAAACTTATGGTCTCAAATTTTAAATGTATGTCAGTATATAATGTTATTGAACATGCAATCCTGTATGTCATCTTGTTGAAATTCAGAAAAAATGTCACAGTCACAAAGAAAATAAAAACAATAGAACAGCAAGAGCAGATTAACAGTGCACCACTGGAATAAAGGATGGAAATCTAGACTTTATCAGCCTTTTTATTTCAATGTCTTTATATTGTCATTAAACATTAAATCTTTCAAAGCATACATCAGTGACACTAGAATGCTTAAAACTGATTTGTATTTTTTTTAGAAAAGGACAGTGTTAAAACCACACAAAAGGTAAATAGCTTTGATGAATAGTCTTTATTTTTATTACCAGTATTAAGGGTATACTCAGAGATTACAAATATGAGCTTACAATTCATAACAGGTTTTCCACTTTTACGGTAGATCAGCATGGGCACTAAGAAAACAACAGTCAAAATACGCTCCATTGTCTCCATTGTTTTGAAACATTAGGCTGAAAGTCAGTCTTTGAAATCAATGACAGGGGACAAAAAAGAATGTAGATACTCCACAAGCTCCCAATAACAGATACTGGGAAAATAAAAACTGGCAACTCAGCATGATGGATGTTGAGCAAAATCACAGGATGGAAAATATGTTCCAGATACCTCTGCTGAAGTAAACATGAAAAACATTCCTTCTGTCAGTGGCACCACACTGTTGAGAAACAGACTTTGTCAAATATACTTGACATTATTATTTAAGATTATCATGATTGACAATATTTATCATCCAAGGCTTATTATCTTCCATATGTGTAAGGCATTTTATTTGAGAATAAGTTAGATATGCTATTAAAGAGAACATCACACTAGGAAGATCATAACACAGGAAAGTATTAAGCAAGATTTACAGCCTTGAAAGAAAGTGTGTTAATTCAATATCACTACTGCTATTGTATTTACATTTCTAAAAAAAAAATCAGTTGATAAAATGTTCCTACAAATCTTGGTTTGCTTAGAACTAAACTATCACTGTCTATGTTAAACATTGCATAACCTTACATTCTTGCAACAATGAATTTACTGCTTTCAGTTCTTCACAGATTAATAAACCTTAAATAAATGATATAGAAGTTTCAGTATGAAGTTTCAATTCACATAATTTCTAACAGTACAGTACTACAAATTTGCCTAATAATTCTTTCTGTCTTATAGATTCTTTATTTGGTGTCATTTCATTCTTCCATACAATATAGTAATTACCTCAAACAGAAATGTAGATTTTGCATACCACAGAAAAAGTAGTTTTGGGAGGGGAAAAAGCAGAGCAAAAAAATTTATTTCAGTAACACTTATTTCTCATTTTAGGAAATGCAGAAGTTCTTCAGTGTTGTGTATGATAAATGTTAGGTATCTCAAGTGTATACAGGAGAATAAATGTGAAAGAAAAATAGATCTATTTCAGCAAAGAAGCTCAAATCTTGAATGAGTTTAATCTGAGAATGGGTAACCTTTAGTAGTTTGGAATAACTGTGATATACAGGTACTTTTTTCTCTGCACAGTATACAAATAAAGAACCATGTTATCTATCCATTCTTAATTCCTAGTATGCACTAGATAATACCTATGAAGCTAAAATTATCATCAGAAAGTAGTATTATTGTGTAAAACATTCCAGAAAGCTACAATATTAGCATTTTTTGGGAATTACCTTCCTCCTGAAATAGAAAAAGGATGCATTATAAAGCCTTATGAAACTGAGTTTTCTAAGATAATCATTTATAAGGTTTCTGTTGTTGCAGAAATTTTACTTTTAATAAAACTGTGGCATACATCTAAATCTATACATACAGTATGTCTTGTTCTTTACACAATGTAAACCATTTCTAAAAACAATTTTGAGAGCTTATAAATACTATTGGCTATCATAGGATTCGGTGCAGCTGAACACCACACCTGACTGCTTAAAAACCCTAATAGTACTAAAAAAACCCCACCATACATCTCCATCTCCATCTCCATATATATACACATACACATACACATACACACACACATACACATACACATACACATACACATACACATACACATACACATGTACATATACATATACACAGATATATATATATATTTGTCCACCAGGGTCCCCAGATCCCCAGGTCCTTTTCCACAGAGCTCTTTCCCAGCAGTTCACTCCCAGTCTGTACTGGTGGAGAAGATTGTCTCTCCCCAGGTGCAGGACCCTGCCTTGCCTTCGCTGAATTTCAGGCACTTCTCTCTGCCCATCTCTCCACCCTGTTGAGGTCCTTCTGAAGGGCTGCACAGCCCTCTGGGGTATCAGCCAGAGGGGTATCCCAGCTTTGGGGGACACCACAGGCCTCCAAGTAGACCCTGTGCCACTGATTATGGCACTGGAACCTGCTGATCAGCCACTTCTCTCAACCCATGTCATTGTCTACTCATGCACTCCACACTTCCTGAGTTTGCCTATGAGGATATTGGGAAAGAGAGTGTCAAAAGCCTTGCTGAAGTGGAGGTAAAAATATCCACTGCTCTCCTCATCCATCCAGGTAGTTTTTACACCATAGAAGGCAATGAGGTTGGTCAAGCACGATTTACCTTTGGTGAATCCATGCTGACTACTCCTGATCACCTTTTGTCATCATGTCATACATTAAAGGCCGAGGATGGTACCATCTGAATGAGGGAATAAGTTCAGTCTAGTGAATCCTAACAATGACAAAAACTAAACTTGTAAGGTAACTTCTGTAGTGTTCTAGAGTTCCATGACAGAGCTCTGATCCCACTGAACCACTTTCTGAGTGGTAATCAGAATATTAACAGAAGATGTTTGGAATGGAAGACCTTGTGCCAAAGTATTTGTGCTTGTATAATGTATCTACACTTATAATTGCCTACAAAAGAAATAGAACACATATTCTTTTACGCCTATTCAGTCATTAACAGATTGAATTTACTGAAAGACAGTTATGTGTCCACTGGATGAGATTAAACCTGAAAATAGATCTACATCAAGACATTGAACTGAAACATTCAGCCTCAGAGGTGACAAGAAAATTAACTGGTACAAATTCTAAGAAATTTTTCTAACCTTTCTTCATGCAAAAACATTCTGAGACAAATTGAATTATTTTATTAAAATCTCTGATCTAGGGACATGGTGAGTTTTTCTTTGGGTTTCAAGATCATACTTGTGCCTTGGATACACCTCTAATTGCAGGTTTAAATATTTAAAAAGAAAAACATAATTTTAAACTTTTACAGAAACTTTTAACCTTCATTATGTAAGGCTTCTACTTTCTTGTCTTTCTATTAAGGAAAAGAAGTATTAGAATATTAGCCCTTGATGTATTCCAGTTCTTAATGTGCTGTAGCATGCTGTACTGCACAAATTGTGACAAGACTAACCTTTTGCATTAATCCATAACACTTTCTAATAGGGTAACATGTAAAATGTTCTATTTGCTAGAGTCTTCACACCAGAATCACCCTGGAAATCTGATGCTGCTTCAGAACTTGACAAGTAGACTACTTTAGAAAAACCCACACTTTTTGCTTAGAAACCTTTTCAAAAAGCATATGTATTTTAATACTATATACCGCAAAAGTTCTTTGAAGCCAACATTGTTAAAATAAATAAAATTGTATTAAAATATATATAGTAGATTATACAATATAATTGAACAAATTTTGAATTCCTTACTTCTAGGTGGAAATTATATATATTAGCTAAAAAAATAATCTCTTATGATTTAATATAGTCACTTGTCAGTGAAATTATTAAGGCTTCTTTAACAAAACCAGTTTGTGACCATTCAACAGAGAAATTCCCAACCCCTTAGAATTAATCCACAAATGCTCACTGAAGTTTAGTAGTGCAACTTTGAGATGCTTTCCAGTAGTGGAATCTCAAATTCAAATTTAGCTCCATGGAAGAGCTGGGAGACTTGAGCTTCATGTACTCACAAATGAATGTAGGAGTATGTCATGGTTTGGGAATGGGACACTCCAATTTATTGCTCCCACTGAGACTCTCCAAACCATAAGTCACTTGCTCACTCTGTCCCCCTCTGCAGAAGGTTGGGCAGGAGAACTGGAGGCACAGAAGCTGAAGATCGTAGGTTGAGATAAGAACGATTTCTTGGAAACAGCAATGAGATCAGCAAGTGAATGATAACAGCAACAATATTAATAAAAAGTGTACAAGAGAGGCGAGTGATTCACTCACAAATGCTCACTACTGAGCCTGACCTCGCTGTAGCCATGACCTGACCCCTCCTGTCATGCTTACTCAAACAGAAGGAGCCCCTCTTCCCTGGAAGAGACTCCCTTGCTCCCATCCCCAGCAATGAGAGGAGCTGGTATAGAATTACCTTCGGGTCCTAGCCACTCCCTCTCCTTGCTGCTGCAGACATTAACCAGCACAGGGTATAATGCCGTTCTGTTTGTGCTGTCCAGCCCATAAATCAGCTCCAGCTCAGAAAGCACTGACAGGATGTGAGGGAAGTGACAATTACCAGAGCTACCTACCACTGCTCCTCTACACTCCTGAAGCTCCAGCAAGGTATTGGTACAACACTGATCAGTCTGCAGGTGCAACACAAGTCTGTCAGCACCCGGTGGTCAACAGACCTGTTGTATCTTGAATATTGCTAGCAAAGTCCAGGGTAGAAAAGTAACAGGGGCCTTTGTATAATATCCACAGATGTTTAATTCAGCTGTGTAGAGATATGTTCAGAGTTCCTGGGCACCCACATGTCCCAGGTCCTGCTTCCTCCTCCTGCCCAGGCCAGGGGTGACCCTCGACTCCTGGCAGCACCCAGACCAGGGGCCAGTCCAGGAATAGGGAGGGAGTGGCCCAGGGACACAGGAACAGGGGAAGGAGCCTCAGCATCCCCCTGAGGGAAGCTTCCTTTTCTCTGTCCCCCGAATCCAGGGTCTCCACACAAACCTAAATATAGGATCCATTAGCTGGAGCTATCTACCTTCAGCAGAAAATGACAAGGACTACAGCCTCATCCTTGCAAGCAAACATAGATTATAAATCCAAGTTTATCACAAACATTTCTGCTATATAGTATTAAATTGATAATGGTGAAACTTAGTTTTCAATTAGCTTGATGAAAATTGTAAGCATCCTGCCTAAGTGATTAATTATGTCACACTTCATTTTTGTTTATTATAGTTCATAACATTTTTAAAAAGCAGATTTGAATAATCTTTTCTGTCAGTAATTAATTGGGGACAGACTCAGGGAGAGCACCCAAGAGAATCAGCAGTTTCACCTGAGAGACTAAGCATTACTTTTTATTCAACCCTCTAGTTCTCACATTCATCAACCTGTAGAACTGTCAGCCATTAAAATTTGCATTTCCAGTGTTAGCTGAAGAAGCAAATGGAAGAGAAACAGGGAGCACAAAAGATCAGATTTCAAAATGTATTCTATTGTGGCATGAGTTTCATTTTGTATGAAGAAGTACTATCTTATCTTGGCAACATTTTAAGCAACATGACTTCCTTGAATTAGATGCATGGGTCATACACTTAACACCAGAGAGTGCCCAGGGTGGGGCTTAATGCCATCTGGGGAATAGCAAAGGAATAAATTACACAATAATTAGTAGATTCTAAGTAAACATTTCAAAAACACGACACATTCCTTTGGTTCACTTTGATAAACTAGAGATGCTTCCAGAAAGAATTTCTATCATATGGGAGTGGTTTGGGTTTCTTTTTTTTTTTAAAAAAAAGGAAAATTAATATTGTTGAAAAACTTAGGGCACATTAAAGTTGAAGTTGTAATCATTTTAACACTCTGATGGATTTGTGTGAAATTTTAATCGCTTTTTTCCTAACTACATTAAGAAATTGTCATGATTATCAACATAATCCATCCAGTGTTCTGAAAGATCTTTTTCCTCTTTTTCTGTGAAGCATAACAGTTGTCAAGCGAAGGCAAATGAATGGCAACATTAATATTCTTGACATGCTGCAATATTGTGATGATGAATGCCATAAAAGAGACTGTAAATAAAAAAATTAACGAAGCAATAACATAAATGGAGGTCATGGGTGCTCTTTCCCCCTCCTTCACTGTTATTATAGAAGCACTTAAGCATGTCTTTAGCTTTAGGTATGTGAGTAGTCCCACTAGTTAATAGTACTATTCACATGTTTAAAATTAAGCATTTGCATAAGTGCTTTGCAGACTTGAAGGCTCTAAGTGAAACAGTTTACCAAAACTGAACTCATTTTTAAGAGCAAGAGAAATTACATGAAAGTAAGTTTCCAAGCCCTATGTCATCAGCCACTCTGACCTGCCACCTAGAAAAGCACTGATGAATAATCAGTCGAATAATCAGCCAGAGGTCACAGTGGAAGTCTTTTACTACAATCACAAAATAGCTTTTTTCTTTATTCTGTAGATACTAATTCAAAACAAAAAGTTTTCTTGGCAAGGAGAAGTGCTGAGAAACAGAGACCATGGAACTGCGGGCTTTTACTTTGGTGGTAAGCAGCTGTCACTTTGTATAGGAGAAGATCTGAAATTCTATGCTCCAGAAGGCAGCCCCAGAGTCAAATTCCTGCCTTTTTGATACCTCATTGAACATTCTCTAGACCCCCTTGAAATCAACAACCTTATTAAGGTCTTGTTACCTAATGAAAGGTAGCCTTTCATTATTATGGTAATATTTCTTGCCATAATATTAGCTAGCAGATATACATACCTGCTAGGAGACTACAGACAAGACATTATGTATTGCTGACCTGTGTAACTGAGCATCTCACTTAAAAATGAGCAGTCCAAAGAAATTAGAGTCTAACTAGCAAAAATGGAGAAAGTGCCAAATTTCTCCTGTGTGGTTCTGATATCTTCATTTTTTGAGTCATCTCAGTTCTTGGAAAATTGACTGAAATGAGACTTCTTTCTGGTGATATTTCAGAGACATATTTTCAATTCAGCACATAAAAGATATCTTTGTTCTGACAGAATCTAAATGCCTACACATTGTATACGTCCTCTATAAAATTCCTTAATCAAAGTGTTAACCTTTCAATATACATACCAATTTTGAGCACTGTAACAAATATTTATGAGTTAAAAATAATTACCATTAAAGTAACTGTTAAGGTTCTCATGAAAAACTATTACACTGCTAGCTACCCATTGTTTTTATTGTTGCAGTACACTAAATTTTCAAAAGGGTGTAATGTGTTCCTCTTCCAAGAATTATAGTCCTGCTTGTACTTATTCTGTTTTACTCCTCTAGATAAAACAGACTTTTGGAAAATAGTCAGGTGGTCTTTGCATATTTGGCCAGCCTTTGGGCTAGTTAACTAATAACATGAAGGTATTGGTTGCCAGACCTTTAATGGATGATGAATTGCACATCTCTTACACCTGCAGTTGCCATTCACAGTTTGAGTCAATAGTTCACTAGGAGCCTTATAAATATAATTTAACACCTAAGATAGTCTTAACATGAGCATTTTAAAAGCTAATCTGAATTGATTTATTTAACAAAGTTACCTCAAGACAAAATATACTTGTAGAAATAAATATTTTTAACTAAATCTTGTTTCTGTTTATTCAATTAGAATACTGTGTAGCTCTGGAAAAAGAAAAGATTACTTGACGTTCAGATTTTACTTCATTTGTAGAGGTTTTTTTCATGGGAGGATGTTATATAGAAAGTCAGAATGCGGCGCTTTAACTTTTCATGCTCAGCTTTAACAATTTTAAGTTGAAAACTCTTTCTCTTTTGTGAAAACATCCAATATGACTTTATATCCCATGCCCCACATCCCACCCAAGTCCTATTTATACACAAAACACACTTCAGCTTCAGATTTCATCACGGGACCACTATCACAGCTCCAAGATGATTTTCACACATTCAGTGAACAGCTGGCAGCTGATGTTTTTAAGCTGGTGATGCTTGAATTTCTTCAGAATATCTCTGTGAATTATCTGAATTTTAAAGTACACTGAAAACCAACAAATACATTAAAGAGGAGCATATTGACTAGCACTGACTTAAGTCATCAAAGCCATTGGGGTATCTGACTTGAAGCAATTGAAATATCGTGACCTGATTTTTGACATTACTATTGTAACAATTCTAGAACTGCAAGCCTTGTGACCATGAGTAAATAATTTTATAGAGATTATTCAAAGACAAGATAGTTTGAAGAAAAATTTTTCCTGAGGTCATATTCTCAAGGACATGTTATGTGCAATTTAACTACTACATTAAAATGGCAGTTCAGCAATTTTATTTCAAATTTCTTGGTATGATCTTTCAGCTGGAGAGGAAGTAGAAAAGACATAATTTAAAAAATTTCCTCTCTACTACTCTATGGAGCAGTATCAGTCTGCAGCTATTCTACTGTTACATGTATAAGCAATCAAGCAAATTATGAGTTCAAAAATTACAAGTTTCAAAATTACAAAAATAGAGTATTTAAAAGGAAGAACAATTACTGAAATACAAAGCTATTCTATCACTCACCCCTGCCATTTTTTACTCTTATCTTCACCTAAAATCCTGCCCTTAGTGTCAAGTATAAAAAAATGGTAGAATTAAAAAAAATATATGTACGAAGAAAAATCTAAATAGTTGGAACTTATATATTATTATTTTGATTTTTTTTCCATAGTACTTCTTCCCACTTCTAGTTTTTCCATTTTCATCTGTATTTGACTTTGGAAGTGATTCAGTTTGTTTTTTCTTTGCTGCTCTCAAATTTATCTTGGGTACATGCTAAATTTAGAGAAAATATACCTTTTATTGAATCTATAATTTCACTCATTTGTTAATACCTAACTTTACGATTTCATTTTAGATTAACATTTATTAATTAGATGTATTTTATACATATTGGGAATAAGACAGAATGAAATTTAAAATGTACCTGTCAATATTTTCGCTGAAGAAGATAGAACTGAACTCAAATACTATTTTAGAATTCCACCACTCAATTAAAATATTTTTGTTTTTATAGTATTTCTGTTATAATACACAACTAGCTAAAGAATTATTACAGTTATAAAATAGTTTTTAAAATATGCATGTTATTTTTCCAGGTAAAATATATTTTATTCTTTGATGATCGTAGTTAAAATGACAAAACCAAGTTTTCTCATATGAACTAATTTGAAATTATGTATTTTTGTTTATAGCTTTATATATATTATTTATATATGTTTAAGGGTTAAAACAGGTTATTGAAATATGCTTGATTTTCCATTATAGATTACTTACTAATTAATTATTTTATTTATATTCAAATATTCAACATAATTTAGACTACTTAGATGTAAGATTAGTGAAGACCTGAATACTTCAGATAGTTTTATTCAGTTAGGTAGAAAAATCTTTAAATCAAGCAATATCAAGCCTTTAACATATACCTAGTGTCTCCACTCCCAAGCAATGTTTTACTGTCAGATGAGTATTCCTGCCTTTCTTCTAGCAAAAATCAAGTAAAAAATCTTTGTCAATCAAACATAAGAAAACTGGAAAAAATAAAGAAGGAATGAGTTGAGTGATATAAGAAAAAAGGGAAGCTTTCTTTACTGAGATAACACAGGCTGAGTTTTAAAATTAGAAATCAAGATAAAGTAACTGCTGAAGTAGACAGAAAGCTTGGAAACTGTAGGAACATCATGACATTCACACAAATATGTAAAGTGATTGGAATGAAAAGACAGTAAAGTGCTTTGCTAAATGTTTTTCCAGAGGCTAGTGTTGTTTTGTTGTGGTTTTTTAGTTTGTTTCCTTGTTTCTTTGTTGTTGTTTTTTGGTTTTGTTTTTTTTCTTGCACAGCCCTGATGCAGATTTCATATCTTTCTTTCCAAATCATTTCCATTTGCTGAAAGGATGTTAGGAAGCACTCAGTCATGTCCCACCCCTTAATCCAGTTCTCACACTGGTGGAGAGACCTCCAAATCCTTACTTCTGTTTTCTTCCTCTGAAAACTGCTAGGCAGATCCATCTTTGTCTAAGAAGCAGAAAATAACTGAAGTCTGCTGGGTTCAAAGTAACAGAGATAGTTTAAACACATGTAGTTCTAGTGATTATCAGTTGCCTTGAAGTTTTATGTCTCACATGATAAACACACCTATTCATATTTATGAAACAGAAGCTGCCACATCTAGTTCTTGGACAAATGTAACAGAATTTCAGTTTAAGGCTTTTCACACATGGACACTGCAGGGCTTTGGAGGCATTTGTCTCTAAACCCAAATATTATGACTAGGAATGGAGGTAACTGATCACAGGTATTCAAAAATGTCAGCTTCACCCAGCTGTTCCACCTCCTGTTTCCTGCAATTTGGCATGAATAGTGTTCTTTTTTTCTTCCTTGCAGCTCCGTTGGATTTTTAGACTTTAATCACATTTTAACAATTGTTACACACATACCTTCTGACTCACTCTCTCAATTATTTTTTTCTAATGAATAAAGTTTGCCATTTTGACATTAGTACTTTCTCACAGCTCTCATATAAACCTGGGTTTAAGCATCTATTGTTTTTACAATGGTTAATTTTTATCTCTCCAGATTTTTCTTTTGAAGTGTTTTTACACATTTATAAAGAAAATGTTTTAATACTCCTCATGAGGTATGTTTACTCTTAATTTAAATGTATTAATGCTTAAGCCTTGAGTGGGTGGTCACTCATACTGTTGATATTTTGGCGCAGTTTTCAGGACATTTTTGACCTGGATGATCTAGAAGCCTCTCAGGAGATATTTGGGCATAGGCAGTGCTTAGACTAATTGGACTGTGTGTGCCAGAAACCATATCATCCCTCACTACAGATATGTATAGCTGTGATTATAAATCTATGCAGTGTGAGGAGGATTTAACGGCGGTGACTAATTTGACCTATTTACACTTCCTTGTGCAAAGTTTCCAGGAGTCCACTGGCCACCCAAAACAGGAGATTGTATTCCAAAATCAACTTATTCAGTACCAAGTAGTAGGAAATAAACCCTTTTTCTCATTAAATTTACAGTGGGTTTCTGGTCTTAGGGCTCCCCAAATCCATGGAACATAGATATTCATGAAGATTTTAATTAGGCCTTGTAAAGTGGCTGGAAAGAGCTGAAATCAGCATTGTAATTTTATACACCATTAATCCTAAATAATATATCTGACGACAGCCTATTAGGATATTTAGAATATATAGAAAATTTAATTGTAATTCAGAAGTGGTCTGGCAGATAAAAGGATTGGTCTTAACTCTGTTTCAAGTCTGCAGAAAATCATATCTAAATTGTTGTATTGGAGCATAATTCAGGTTGAAATTATCTTGGGACGTTATTTAGTCCAAACTTCTCAAAATAAGGTCAGCCTCAGATCAAATCAGGTTAATTAGGTACCTTAAATCAAAATTATGTTGAGCTTGTTTTTCAGTTCAGTATCCCTCCTTCCAAGAAATCTTTCAACTGAGATTGAAGCAAGAAACTATTATTTTTCATTTTCTCATAGCATTATCAGGACTTTATAAAAATAAATAATTCTGAATACTTTATATTGCTACTATTTTGACATAAATTAAAAGCAAAACATTATCTGTAATATAAAACCAAAATTCACCCGTAAAGTGTATTTCTTCATAACACTACGTTTTCTAAAAACACCTTAATGTATTTCTCATAAATCTCGGACATTTACTGAAAGTGTTACAGTCAATACACTATGTTTTTATGAGAATGTATTTTTTTAGGATACTTTTCCTCTCAGCTAGTTGCTTGCTGATACATTGCCTAGGGTATGCCTCTATAGTCACCCTGAAAAATGTTATAAGTAGAGACATTGAGAAGAAAAAATGTAGAGGAGAAAATCTTTACCTGCTGAGATATTTGGTGCAAGTACTTCAGTAAGAGACAGAGGGAACAATGTATAGTACAGGGCTAATTGTGAATATCTCCTCGGGTATGTAAAATACTGACAGAATCTTTTCAATGACATTGTTCCACTTAATGTGCGTTGCTTTCAAGGATGACTGGAGATATGTTATTTGCAAATCTGTATTTGTACTTGTAAAACAAAAAAATAATCCCAAACAAACAAATTAACAAAAGACAAACAAAACCATCCTGAACCAGAAACTGTTTTATAGAGGATAATAAAAACCTCTAACTTTGTTAATAATACCTCCTTTCATTGCTCTTTTAGCAATGTGATGCATAAACTGTGGTTTATAGATGGTTTTTTGATTTTATTTGCATTGACCCCAAGGGAGTGCTAGTATTATTAAAAAAAAATTAAAAATATTGTTTTAAATTGTGTTTAGTCAAATCAGATCAAGATTTCCCAAAGAGGAAGATTCTCTGCAGAAGAGCTCTGTATCATACCATGTAACAGTGAGGCATTCAAATTCATCAGTGTGGTGCTTACATCAACTCTCTTACAGATATAAATGGATTGAAGTGAAATGTCATTGAAAAGAAAGAATATTTCAAAACAGATAATTCATCATGGTTTTAAACTGTCCTGTTTTATAGAAGACAAGAATAACATGAGTTTCTGAGTAAAGCCTTTTATTTACTCTAATGGTAGATAATAAATGGTGTTCCATTTTAGAGAAATTATGTTGACCTGTCAAAACTTTCTATAAAAATCTTGGTCCTGCTCTGGGTAGATTTAGGCAGTTATAACAGGGCTACAAAGACAAACCAGGACACAGTGATTCTCAGCCCCATACCTGGAATCCTCTCAACTCTACGATTATATTTCTGGATAGAAGATACTCAAAAAAGCTGTGTAGAAGCTTAATTCTAAAATTTAGGAAAAGATTTTTCAAAATCTTGAAATAAAAATTTAGGGAAGGATGTTCCTTTAATCTTCCATTTTTCTTAGCCAAAAACAAAGGTTCCTGATCAGACTGGAAGTACAAGAAATACAACACAAAATGCCATTTACACATTTCTTGAGCTTAGGGCAGTAGAAGGCTGTTCATCAGTCTTCATATATCACAGATGCTGTATTTTCAGCAAATACAAGAAGATTCAGGAATAACAAAATTGCACATCCTCAGTGTTATTTTAGTACAAAAAGATCTTGTGGATCTTGATAGATCCAAAAATATTATTTAATGAAATAATATATAATTCAATACTCAATAATATTTAATGCAATGGCCCCTTTCATAGGAAAGAAAAACTGTGCCAGAGTACTGTCTTTACAACTTGGTTAACTGAGGCATAAAAGGTGTTAAGAAATGTGCTCCAAATCACACAACATCAAATCATAATCAGATAATTTAAAAACTCAAAAAATAATTTATTTGGGATGTGCACAAACTTATAAACCTGAGTATTCACTTTCACTTGCACTAGAAGTAGCTTGTCATGGTAACTTGTGAATGATGAAGACACTTTATGCTGAAGACACATGAATGCCTTAATTACTTTTAATGTTTCTAATGTCCTAGAGGCCAAGTCCTACCAACCAGTCAGTCACTCATAAAACATTGCTTCTACTCAAAGTGCATATGCCTGTCTATTCTTCCACAAATGTCAGAATGATTATACATCATAGTGTATTTATGTAGACTACAGGAGAAATGAGCATGGTCCTAAAGGAACTCTTCAGGAATTAATTTGAAAGCCTTGGACTCCTGGAATTATTTTTTTTTACTAGGACTTCAGACCTAGCTGTAAATGTGTTTTCATTCTCTGGATTCTGGGATTCCCATTCACTGAGGCTTCATCTGGGACTTGCCCTAAAACTTAGTTAAAGCTGCCTGACCTGTGAGATGTCTTAGTTGTAGATTCCTTGTTATGTATTTTTTGAAATTCATTACAGATAAAATAGAATATTAGAGAGAACAAACACTCTTGAGCTTATTTTAAATACAAAATGAAGAAAAAAACCCAAATAAACTAAACAAAACAAACAAAAAAATATCTGTGTGGCTTGCCTGCTGGCTAAGGCACAGGAAATCCTAGGAGTTTGACTCCTTTTTTTACCACGGAATTCACACCAGATGTTGTGAATTCATCTGTGGGCACATTCAAAATATGAATGAGGAATTTTTTTTCACTGTGATACAAATCACACTCTTTACATAAGAGGCACACGAAAAACACAAAAAACCAGAAATGAAAGGGCTGTCTTGCAGCCTACCTTGTAAGAACTTCTGCAGCAAAAAAAATAAGGTCAAGGTATCAAGGACAATATAATTAAATCTGAAAGGTATGAGAAGATATGAGAGAGGCACTGGAAAGGCCTTAGATCTGTATGGTTCTGGTCACTATGCAGTCTGCAGGGAAGAGATTTCAATGCAATCTCTTATTTTCCTGCCAGGGAAGACAGCTGGCAAGAGTAGAATCTGAACATCAGCTGACATATCAGAAAGTGGGCAACTGGGGCTTGGGTCTGGAGGAAAACTAGAATCCACATTAGTATAAACATGTGCAGCTGTGCAATCAGCTCTAGCATAGGTTAAATTCTCCATACAATTTTGCAATTGTGTAAGTTTCTGCAGTTGAATAATTTTGACTCTGAATTTCTTCTCCCTCCTTTTGATACTGAAAAAAGAGAAGGACTGAAGATTGCAAAAAATGTGAACACCTAATGCAACTGCCCAAAGCAATTCACTGGGTAAAAAATGCAAAAAATTTGGCTATGTTACAAGAAATTTCAAGACGAACTACAGAGACTTTCTTTGAAGAGAAAAAACCTAAAAGAACAATATTGAAAAAACGTTAATGAGAGTAAGTGCCTAAAACAACAGAGGTGTTCAAAATTATATTCAATAAAATTTAGCTGTAATCAATGAGAGAAAAAGATCTACAGCTTGGAGCAGGCTCTGTTTAATTGAGTAAATTAGAAATTTTATCTTTTTGCCTTAGAAACCAGGTAGAAATTTGGGGAGACTGTGCAAAACCAGACTACTCTCTTTGCCCACTTAATCTAAAAAATACTTAAAAACAATCATTCCTCAAACTTCACGTAAGCACTTCAAACACTTGCACAAAAATTCATAAATAATAAAGGTAGTGAAAATAACACAAGAAAGCTCTCTTATTCTCTCAGTTCAATTGTGGTTTTGGGAAGCTACCAGGAAATTAATCCATTAAAGGCTAAAAGATATTCATAGGGCGTTATCAGAATAAGATATTCCTGGCATATCCCGAGCCACAAGCCCTGTTATGTGGTAACTTTCACACAAGGAATATTAATTCCTTCAAAACTAAGTTTCTTACATCCACAAGATTTATGTGCCTTAAACGTAGATGACGTATCCGTGTGTTATATATGAAGTTTTATTTATGGGTTAAGATGCTGGACAATGTAATGAAAAGTGCATTATTGAGACTAATCATATATTGGCAGAGGTGTGGTGTAGAAATATTGCAGTAGCACTGAATGACTCTTTTCCATAGCTGAAATTTTGCAAATGTGAAGAATAAATTTATAGGCAGAAGTGCAAAGAGAAAACACAGATACTCTCCTAATATAAATCAAAATTGTTGCCAGCTTATTTGGAATTGTTACTAGTTAAAGAGTTTCCACCATAAAGGTGTCATTCCCTAGAGAAGTATCAGAAGAGAAAGAAAGAAATAGGAAATGGATTATAATGGGATGCTCTAGCAAGGTAATTCTGTATACTTCTTGAGCTGAAGCCAAATCAGATGATTTAGTGCCATTCAGGATTAGTAGCTGTCAGAACCTCACCCTAAATTTGTCAGTGGTGAAATAAAACTTTTTCAGCCTATTCTTCCTCCCCTATGATTTTTATTTTATTTTTTTTGTTTAAGTGGTTATGTTTTTGTTTTTTTTTTTCTAATACTAGTACTAATGTTTATTCCTCCACCTCTAATAAAAGGATTTCTCTACAAAGAAAGCACAAGCTCTGACTAAGCCTTGTAAGACTGTCAGTGGCAGTAGCTCATCTCTAAAACTGGATTCAAAAGAGAGCAATAGGGGTCTTTAAAACTCAAAGTAATTTGATTATATTGCAACAGATAATGGTAAAGGCATGATTGACTATTCTCCAACATCATTACTGGCTGTTCCAGGGAAGAGTGTGGTTCATGCTCACTATGTTAGCATCGACAATTCCTGAGTATTTCTTCTTCTAGAATACTTCTGACTAGAGTTGCTTTTGTAAGTAGCAATTCACAGCTATGAAGCCATAGCCCCTCTAGAATAATTTAACACTGTTGAGAAATACTACCATCCACCACTAAATGGAATCATAGGTGTTTCTAAGTTTCTTTCTCATTTACAATGTTGGAAAATAGCACCTTTATATTTTCTTATTTTTGTCTGCCAGGTGATGTGTATTTACTATGAACTGACTTTCCAGTAGCTATTTACCAAACTCAACCTTCATTCCAGAACACTGTCATATATCTTACAGTTAAATGAAGAAGATCCACTTCATGACACTGAGAATTAATGCAATGCAAGTGTGTGAAAGTTCAGTACTTTACCTATAAAGAACAACAGAAGATATTTTACAGGTGCTTTGTCTGTCAGTCTGCAGTAACTCAAGAGCCAAAAGGAAAAGTAGCACCGCAGATCTCAGATTCTTGCAAATGCTTCCAAATGTCATCTGCAGAGGTTGATGATTGACAGTACAACTGCTGCCTTTTATGCACAGTTCAGTAGACCTCTTGGGTTCACTGACATAATACAGTTGCATAAATATGTGTACAGTTCACTTTTAGTATGGCACTCCACCACAATAAAACTTGCCTCTCTTTGCATTGCTTCCAAAGCACCATCATTTGACAGGATGTAGCTGCTGGATGCAGACTGTGTACTGTTTAAAGGTGTAGGTGCTGTTTCTGACTCTGACATATGGGATGATAAAGGACATGTCACTACACTGTGACTGCACTTCCTGTCTCCAAATATACAGAAAGACAGTGGCTTCCTCTGTTAATAAGCAAACAATGGCAAAGTGTAATGTCAGTATTTACTTATTTTGAGAAGCTGTCTAGAGTTGTGTCCACAAGATCAGAACACCCAAAATAAATTCAAACTCTGTTCTAATAGGGAGCTGTGAGGATTGCACTGTCTGTTTTAAGAGACTTTTATTTTTTTTGCTGTATTAGTAAAGCCCAAGAAAGTATTTTGCCTTCAAAGATCCCTACAGTCTCGCTGCCTGCCATTAGCTAGAAAACAACATTCTTTGTCCCTAGAGAAGACCCTTCCTGCAGTATTATATATTGCATAGTGCAGAGCACACTGTTGGCAATGAGCAATCATAATAAAGGCATTTGACTTCTGAATGTGGCAGCTAAATGTGTAAAAGAGTGACTTTACTGGGGAAAGGAGAATAGGTAATTTCCAAACTGTTCTGTTCCTGATACATGTAAAGCTTTCTGACTGTGTAGGTTGAGTGGACCAGAGCCCCCACACAGGCACGTGCCTAAAGCAGAGATGAATGAAAGTTTGGGAGCAAGCTTCACAGAAAAAGAGTGAAGTGTTTGCAAAAGTATTCCAGATGACTGAGGATCTACATGACAAGTCCTTTTGAAAGTTAGAGTAGTCAGCTGAAAGCCCCCTAAAAACTTCAAACTGCTGGAGATATAGATATACACACATATATGCACAGTCACTCCATCTTGAGAATTGTTGCTCATTGTTCTCATTAAAAGCATAGTTTTCTTAGTTTTATGCATATTCACAGATTGAAACAAAGCTTTGTTAAAGGCTGAATCTTGATTTAAAAACTGACAGCTGTGCTTTTCTGGGACAATGCAAATTCTGGAGTCAAGAGAAAAGGATATGATATCAGGATAAAAAAAAAAGAAAGGTGCCAAAAAATTGAGGGCAGATTGCAGTCTGATTCACTTTATATGCACCTTTCTAGGAACTTCTAGCCATAGGCAGAACAATGTCTACAACACTGATACCTCACCCCTCTTCTTCAAGTTACCTGCAAGACAAAATTTAAAAGATAATAAAATTAAATACTGAAAAAAAATTAAAATTACAGGTGAAATCCATGACACTCAAGCATCTTAAAGATAAGATCTAAGGGTATAAGATTACTTGATTCCCTTGATAATTTGTGGTGGGAATTAGATAACAGTAGATAATAAAATAACATGTACTTTCTTAAATTAATGTAATGTAATGTGATATAATGTAATGCTGCGTAGGTAGTTGGTTGGGATTTTTTTTAATTGTTGATAAAAAGTGTCAGAAAAAACAGCCAAGTCTTACCCATCTCAGTCTGAAGCACCCAAACAAGGCCAGATGAATCCCAGCACCATCTTCAAAACCATGTAAAGAAAAAGACCCCATCAACTGCAGCAGTGGTCAGCAAAAAACCTGAAACCTTTTCAACATGCAGCAAAATAGAAGGCATAAACTGGAATGAAATAGATAGTCTGGGGAGTATGCAAACAAGAAATCAGTGGTAGTCAAGAAAATTATTTGAAACATGGAAAATTTTGGTTAAATGTATACTTAGTTATACTTCTTGCTGTTGCATTAATGATTATAAAAGTTTCCCTCAGTGTTTTTTGTATTTTTTCTTTTTATATTTGAGACATGATTTGTTAATAATATAACATAATTCTTGTGTTTAGGTTTGAAATGAGGTGAAGTTTTGCCATTTTCTGTGCTAACTTCCCTGCTTTTTCTGATAGCAGAGCTATTCCATCTCAGTTCTGCTAAGGATCTCCCTACAGTCCTAAAGTATGAGGAGGGACTACAGGTGGATAAAATCAAGTAAGTGCAAGGAAAAGAACAGATAACCTTCAAATGCAAGAATAACCATAACAAAAATCTTTTCATAATCAAAGCATCATAAGAAAGGGATGTTAGTGATACATTTTAAAGAAATTATTCAATTAAGACAAAATAATATCAACAGAGAGATATGGCAAGGCAACTATTTACATGGAAATTTAAATTTTATTTTATATACTGTTGTTGTGATATTTCTATGGACAGACTACTTTTCAAAGGCTTAATAGAAAAGTGTGCAACAGAAATCAGAACATTGCTTGGGAGAAAACAGCATTAGCCCAGAAAGCTGTCTACCTTTGCTGGAGAGTAGAGACAAGAGCATTTAGCAGGCACACATTTGTAAGTGTTGGTTTATGAAAAAGTTTGAAAGGGAGGTATAATCCAGGAGTGAATATGCCCTACTAAATCCCTTATTAAATCTCCCAGGTATAGCAACCTTAATGTTTCACATGAGCAGTTTCCTCTTCAGACTCATGCAGAGAAACAGGCTCTCCTGTGACCCATCACCTGTCTTAATCCCTGTACATGTGAAGATAAATTGCTCTCACCAAAAGGACCTCTATTATTGATTAAATGTGTTGTGTGCATATTTCAGCAGTTTGTATTATTTAAAGGCTGAAATTTTTAATGTTTTATTCCTTCATTCTCTTTAGAAATACTGAAAATGTTTTCAGGTAACATTTCTTATCTCCATTTTGAATCTTCAGAAATACTGTGCCAGCTTCTCTAGTCAGCTACATTATAGCATGAAATTGAGGTTGCTGTCACAGTGACACAGAGGACAGAAATCTTGTAAAAGGTAGGAACCTGTCTTTCAAAAGTCAGAAGGTCCTGTGAATTGGAGTAATATAAGATATGCCCTTACAAAAACTAACTTTGTGTTTTAGGTGCCTTTTGCTAAAAAGATGAGGCTAAGAATGTAAAGGTGAAATTGAGTTAAAAATGAATTTTTTATGCAAATACCACATTTTACTTTCAAATTCCTAAGTACAATTATCCATCCTGTTCCAGAAAGATGGTGATAACTAAAATAGCAGATAACAGTTAAATATTGTAGCAGGCCAGTTATAGTGAATGCTAAAAAGCACTTCTTTACAAATTCATTCTCAACCCCTTCTGTTCTTTTGATTTATGTGTCATATAACTTCTTAATCTCTAGATTTCATCTTTTTTTTTTTGAGATACTCCACTAAGGAGCTTACATTTAAGGGAGAGTGGGAAATAAAATTGGTTTGATTTCTGTACAAGGCAGATTTTATCTTCCCCAAAGACGTTTTATGGTAGTTCTTTGCAAAAGATATTACTTTTTCTCTGTGTATACCTGCAGCGTTCATCCAAATTAGTCTTCATGTTATACAAGTTTCTTTTTAAAGGTATAGGCAATAATTGTTCGCTTTTTCCTCCAGAATATTTCAGCAACACAACAAATCAAAATTATCTAGCAGAACTGTGAAATGAGAAGGAGAGAGACAAAGGAAAGCTGAGAGCACAAACAGTATCTCTCAAATCTTTCTGGAACAGAAAAGCAACTTATTTTAGCACAGAAACATATCAGGTTACCACTGTGTACAAAGATTCAAAACTGAGGTCAAAAGGCTGTGCTACAAACAAATTTGAAAATGATGACCATACGAAACACAAACCCACATATCTTTGCAAATTTTTATATCCATAGTACGTGTAAGAACATCTTACAGAGTTCTAAAATATTTATTTTTCTCTAAGATAGATAGATGATAGATTTTTTAAAAAATAGAAATATCTCTTACAGCAGAGACATTTTATCTGATTCCTATTAAAAAGTAAAAAACCCACTCCACCCCAAGTCAGTTAATGGAAGGTGGGTTATATTCTGTGTATTTTATCGAGCTATCTCACAGAAACTAATAAGTAGTGTGTAAAAGGGTTTTCATCAGATGACTAAAAGAGTATTAGTAAGAATATCTTTTCATTATAGATATCATGCACTTTACAACTGCCTGTAACACTTTTTCAGTGTGTAGAATTAAAAAAGACCAGGCTTCACCCTAAGGTTTTCTGAGTTATTTGTCAATTCCTTGTAACTGTAGACATATATCAGTTTCTCAAGATCTCATTCCTGTGACACATTCTGCCTGCTGCAGCAGCACTTACAACTGAAGCTGTCATTATAGCTTGCTTAATTCATTCATGAAACTACCAGATCTGTTACATGAGGATTCACCATGAACAGAGATGCTTTAGATGAAAAAAATTGAAAAACTGTAACTGTTTCCTGTGACAATATCTGTTTTCATTGTGAACAGCAGCAAAGGCTGCTATATGAACAAAAACAAAACAAAAAAGTTATTTAATTGATTTTGTAACAGCTTTTCCATTCATGAGTGGACTTATAACCACAGTACATTTCAGTGACTATAGTTTTGGTAAGACTTGAAACAATTGCAGTTTTCACCAGTCAAAATTTAAGATAAATATTTGTTAGCAACTCAGAAGTCTTAAAACACACCAAAAAATCCTCTCATAATATCTTGATGAAGCTGGATTAATTTGTGACTAAGTGATGATGAAGACTGCTGGCTTGTTAACATTCCAGATGTACGAAGAAAAGTGATGCAGAGTCCCCAGGCAGGTGTAAAGGAGAGCCCTTTATTGCAAAAGCCAGGTCTTTTTAAACAGCTGGCCCATTAGAAGTTACACACAATTTAAATATAATAAATATAATTCAACCAACCACCATACACTGCAACGTGAACACATAATGGTAACATAACTTGTTTTTCTACTCCTAATACAGTCACTTTCCCACAGTTATTTTCTGCTTAGCCAAAGTAACAGGCCTGAGCAATGATTTTACAAGAGGAACAAGGCCTTATTTTATAAGGTTTTACCTATATGCAGCACCCAGTGAGAATTTTCTAATTATCCACAGGGAGGGTAATATCTAGGTCAAGTCCAAATCACACAGTTTGAATGATATCTCTGTAGCACTGAACCATTCCATCATAGCACCATCTCTCTATTTCTTGAAATTATTATCTTCTTTCCCTTCACTATTTCTCATGAAATATCGTGCAGATGCAGGTGGCACCAGAATAAATAAATAAATAGTCACTGCTATTTCAGCTGTATTTTTAGTGGTGATTTTAAATGGACAATTTGTATTCCAGAGAAAAATATAAAGCAAACCCAGAATAGGAAAGCTGCAGGGAGACCAAAAACATACCTCATACTCATTTGCTGCAATACTGTGCATAAGCAGTGCAATATTTATTCATATTTTCAGTGTAGGAAAGTGCTATCCTGACTGCTAGTTTCTCTTTCACATAATATAGGAGGACAGTAGATACAAAGAAAACTTGGTGCAAAGAAACACATTGGCTTTATGGCTAAAATAATTTGAATGATGTACAACAATACCATAAGAATATCAGTTATTATAACTCCCTTTTATCTTCTTAGGTACCAATCTTTCATACTTAAATAATTTAGAGAAACCAACAACAAAGTTACGCAACTATTTTTTCACATTGTGCAGAAGTCTATATTCTGTTATCTAAAAATTTGATTTCCAATACAGATATACAGTCCTTTTTATTCTTGCTTTTTCTCCATTTTATTACTGAAATTGCAAGTAGTGAGAAAGGGTGAGGAAGAAAAAATTAAAATCAATAAAGCAGATATTAATACATGACTCTTTCACTCTTCTGTTTCTTAGTGAGATAAGATTTCAGAATTAAGAACATTCATGAAATGTCTTCTACAGTTCTGCCACTTAAATAGCACTGTATCCTACTTTCCAGAAATTTAAGTAGGACAGATTCTTTGGTCAAAAAGCTTGAATTCAGGCAGATATTGGATGTACAGCAGCTGTTTCACCTGCACAAGATTCCACTAACTAGGAAGACATAAGGCTGCAATAACACTGGGAGAAGTCAGAAATAATCACTGCCATGTGACTTGGTTAGAAACTCCATTACAATTCTCCCACTGGGAATCACACTTACTTGCACCTGGGTCAATGTGGATATGCAAGAAAAGTGGCTCTGTGAAGCTGTAGGGGCTTGGTTAAGTCAGGACTCCCTGGAAGACCCATCAGGGCTCTATTAAACCACAAACTAACCTAGAAGGAGATGAGATCAAAATGCAGGTGAATTCATTTTTTTCTCCCTTTTTTTAGTTTTGCTTTTTAGCCCTCAACATCTCTGTTCCAGAAGTTTTTTCAGGAAATACCATCTTGCATATACTATATTCAAGCAGAATAAAAGAAAGGGAGTTAAAAAGCTTCAAAGAAGTAAATTCTGATCTCTTCCCATCATTTAGTGCTGCTGCAAATAAAAAGGTCAAAAGAGAGAAAGAAAAATGCTTCCTACTGTTCTCTTATATTAAAGATTTTTTTTTTCAAAGAATCAACTGGGAATTGAACTGAAATTATTCTCTTTTTTTTTCAGATAAGTATCAGAAGCCCTCCAGTAAAGAGGTGCAGTGTGGAGAAGGATCACTTTTGTCAATCACTGTCCAAATAGCAGCCTGTGAGTAAATCTGTTCTCTTGGTTGATAGGTCAATTCCATGTACCTTGCAAAAGACAAAGAGAAAGCAGATATATCACTTCTGACCCCACCCTTTTTTTAATCTTAGATCATTAAAAGAAGGCTGAGTTTTAAAGACAAACTTGGAAAGTTTGTTTGTTCTCCTGTCAGATATAGTACAAATGGAGGGGGAGAGAGGAAGCATGCAAAATTATAAATGAAAGGATCTGACTTTCTAAAATTGTGTATTGTTGGAGCATTGTGTCTTTAAGCATTGGTTGGCAAAGGTTGGCATTAACCTGTACATGTGTTTTTTGTTGTGTGTTAAACTATCATCCTCTTTGCAATAAAAAGAGACTATGCTTGGATACTATCTGGGAGTCTTAGAGTTTCCCCTATCTAATATTAAAAAATTCACCTAGATCCTTTCACTTGGTCTTTCCCTCCTAAAGTTATGTTTATATCACTGGAATTTATGGAGAGTTTTTTTACAATTTATTATATATATATAGTTCTGTGTTTTCTTCCATCTTTGTAAGTTGTGCAGGTCTAGACTAATACCAATATGCGAGTCTGAAAATAGAGGCTTATTGGTTTTATCACACAGTGATACTCAGCCTTAAACTCCAATGCCTTTTTCTCTACAAACAGCTACAAATGTTTATACAAATAACTTTCAAAATAATATATAAACACATAGTACTTAGCTTTCACACTGTGAAAAACAGGCTTTGTGCAAAGAACCGTGATACAGAGCTCCTCATGCAAAATGCCAACCAGCTTGGTTCATCCACCCAGATTACCCAGAGATTGATGGGTACCCATTTCAGCCAAACACCAGCCCCATCCCAGGGCAGTGCCTGAGCTGGGGTTGTCTGTGCTTCAGGGCTGATGGGGAAACCCCCCATCCACTTTCAGCAGATTATAAGCTTTAATCTGCTTCCTAAGTAGGACAAGCATAAATATGCTTCCCTGAGAACTGATAAGAAAGTCATCCCAACTAACACTTAGTCACTGCTTCAAATGGCAGTGCAGGGGGAGGGTAAGATTATATATTTTAAGAGTTCATAACTCTTTATTTTGAGGATAACAGTGATAAACACCTAACAAAAATCTTGCTGCAAGTTTACCATCAGCAAAAAATGCATGATGATGTTAGCTGTCATATAAAATTTTGAATATTTATTAGTGATTGTAAACAGACCTAAAACAGGCATTATAGCAAATAGAACCTGGCACTGTAAAGAGTTGGACTTCAAAGCTTTTGTGTACTTTTATGGCCCACATCCCTGACACCAAACAGACTTCTATCAAACCTCAGCTTCACTTTATAACAGATTCTGAATTACAGTGCTAATTTTTTGCTTCTTTCACAAGATTCAACCTGTACTTATGTTGCAAGGTTTCGCGCTGTGTCGCCAAGGGCAGCCCCGACCGTCCCTGCCCTGCCCTGCCCTGTCCAGTCCTGTCCTGTCCTGCCCTGCCCTGTCCTGTCCTGTCCTGTCCTGTCCTGTCCTGTCCTGCCCTGCCCTGTCCTGTCCTGTCCTGCCCTGTCCTGTCCTGTCCTGTCCTGTCCTGTCCTGTCCTGTCCTGTCCTGTCCTGCCCTGTCCTGCCCTACCCTGCCCGGTCCTGCAGGGCCGGGCACTCACAGGACACATCCCTGCCCAGCCCCAGCCTGTCCCTGTGCCCAGGGTGGTGCCTGATGCCTGAGGCTGCCCTGGTGTCCCCTTGCTCTGCCCTGACCCACAGGGAACACCAGGGAGCCACCAGCCCTGGAGGCTGCTGGCAGGGAGGTGTGTTATTTTAGATATTTCCAGCACGCAGGATGAATCAACTGAAATTAGCAGAGCATTTCAGGGCTATTTTCTGTATGATCCAAAGAAGAAAATAGATAATTTTCTTGCTTTTGCTAGCAACCTCCATAGCTGAATAGATGAAGATATTTTTCCAGTATTTTTTTAAAGAATAATTTTTTTTAATAATTTTTTTAAAGAATCCAGGAAAACTTCCACCCCTCTGAAGAAGCACATGATCAAGAAGGAAACAAGTGTAGGCTTCCTTAGGTTTTAATTCTGTCCCTAGCAGATCCCATAAGCTTACTGTTTGATTTTAGTTGACATTTTTCGCTGCAATTATACAGTTCACTTGGATCATGAAAATTTTTGTACATAATCCAATAGAAGTCCATATTTAAGAAAAGATAGACCATATTCATCATATTCATCACTTTGAAAGACCAGGACTTCATGCATAAACCAAGCCTATCATCCTAAAATGACCAAAAAATCAAGAGCCAATGAAAGTATTTACAGAAGAACATTTTTTTCACTTCAGTCTTCTTTTGCTTTTAACATCATTAATTGTTCATTCTTTAAAACTGTCTCCGGAACGAATTACTTCATAGACACAGTGGATACTTGAAAAGTCCCTTGACATTGCTAACATTCCTAATGAGCAGAATTTTCTGCATTAACCGTTCCCCATCATTGGCTGAAAAATCTAAACTAAACTAGGCCAGAGCAAGACATATAGAGCTTGGCAGTCTTCAAATCTCGGGTGTACTATTTCTGGGAGTGCTAATTACGATGCAATAGTGAGAGCAGGAGCTGCTTATCACTGCTGAAGCACAAGTCAGCGCTTGTAAATGGTTCACCCTGACAGCTGTCTGCTATCTGTACTCCAAAGAGTCTCTTTTAATGTACTAAAATCTATCCAGTAGGAAACCTTTTCCCCTTTTCCCACCTTAACTGTCTAATGCATTAATCTTGTGTGCTCTGCCCGTACAACTATTTAATATGGTGGTACATACATTTGCCATAGCTGCATGTACGCTTAACTCATTCATTAACAAACAAGGGAAATGCAAAAACAAATGTTCCAACAGTCACCTCGGAGTAGTCTGTCCTTACAGCTTTCTTAACCATATTGTTGGGCTGATCCATATTGCTATTTCCTTTCTTTCTATGATTTTTATGTTTCTCATATATATTGTGGATGCATTTTAAAAGAAAAATTAAAATTCTTTTTTTTATTATATACTGTATACTCTCAGAAGTAAAAATCTTTTTTAGCTAGATTAAAAAGTTAGCAGCAGAGTCACAGTTGGATCAAGTTTAGTTAAAAAGACAACTGATTACTGAAGAATTTACAGTTAAGAGTGATAATGTGAAAAGTGTCACTCTAGAGGAGTTGCAAAAGGAAAAATCATGCTAATCTTCAGCAGTATCAATCAATGACTAAGTGGTATTTGATATTCATTAAAGAGGGAGGTAGCTCATAATATTTAACTGATGAATGATTAAACTAACAATGAAGTGTTAGATTGACATTTCTGTGATTGGAAAAACTTTTAACTGAAGCAAACCAATTTACTATACAGTAAATTGAATAACCTAAGGGGAAAATTGTTTGCTTCAATGGTCATTGTATAAGGGATTTAATTAATCTTTTAGTTCTTGGTTTTGTTTTGAATAACTTATTCTTCTGATGAAGTCTGATATACAGAATAAGAGACCATTTTGCCATCTGTAAAATAAATATTATGAAGAATAAGCAGGAATTTGAAGTTTGTTTTACTATTGCCTTTGCAGAGTCACAGTTAATCACTACTAAACAGAAATGAACAAATGTCCATCATCTTGAAGATCATTGGCCACTGCAGACATGAAATAAACTTTGTGTTTCTTTTATATATCTCGCAAGTTACCTAAGACACATCTGGAATTCTTTACAAGAAGGATGACTGCAGAGCTTTCCTTGTCATGGTTATTGTGTTTTCAGTACAACCTTTTACTGGGAAATGGAAGAAGAGGTCCCTGGCTGTATCTGCCAAACTTCAACATATGTTTACAGCATGCAGTATAACATCATTTGCAACATTAAAGAAGAAAAAATAGGGGTGAAGATATTCTGCAAAATATTACAATGAAAAAGAAGTTTGAAGCTACACATCCTTTCAAAGTGGGAAGATAAAGGAGAAAGCAATGAAACTGAGATTTCAGAAATTCCTGATTTTGACCTAGCTCAATTCCATCAAATAATTTGCTGGTAGTCTCAATGAGAATAGAAGTAAACAAATAAGCATTTAGGATTATAGCCTGGTGACTGCCATGGAGAAAACATTGATCAACAGGGATCAATTGTTCTCTGTCTTTTTAAATAAAAAATCCTTAGATATCAAATTAAACCATTTTATTTCAGTTTAAAAACTAAAAAGATATTATTTCTTCATACAATTAATAGCTAAGTTATATTTTTACTACAGGATGGTGAAGAAGCAAATCTTTATGACTGGATAACATCATAGCAGAAAGTGTATCAGGACTATTAAGCACACAAACAGCACCTTTCACTTCAAGCACTCACTCTTACCCTTGTTATAGATTGTGGAAGTCTGGGAGAATGTTTCAGTAAAATATTGTCATCTTATTTCCTGTATCTTTTATCATTCACTACTATCACTCACTATTCCAGTATTTAATATTTGCCAGTGCTGAAGACAGAAGCTTAAGAAAGGAATTTCAGCCTGATTTATGTATCTGCCATGTGCTTCTAAAAATAAATAAATATGTGTACCTTTCTCAGATGACAGGTTTTTTTATCAAAAGTTATCAAACATTCAGAAAAGAACATATCTTCAATTTTTAAATTTTTTTAGTGTGTTTGGGCAACACAAAACACTTAAATATTGCAACTTCCATCCACCATATTCTTACAGACTGCAGACTGAGTGTCGAAGACACTTTGCGTTCCTGTAGTCAGAAATAAGAAGGAACTGCAGTTTTACATGCCTATAATATCACTAGCTGCTTGAAGAATCAGGAAAAAAGACAAAGGAGCATCTTATTCCATCAACTTCAAGACAATCTATTCTGGAATGCAATAGCTTTCTCTGGCCTGGAGAACTAAACTTTCCCTTTGTTTTAAGGGTACATGTCACAAAAAAAGTTGTTCCATTCCAGACATGTAGCAATAATGTAACTGAAATGGCTAGTGCCCTTGTAATACACATCAAGTAATTCACTTGTCTTTACTTTATGATCCACAGTTTTTTCTGATGTAAGGTAACAAAAATAATAGAATTATTCTGTCAAACCATTACCAGTAAAGTATTTGGACTTGCAACATGGAGAACACCTTAGTTGTGCTCTTGTCAGGAGATGGAATTAAAAGCAGCCTGGTACAAGGACAGATCCATTTTATAAATGTATGCTTTGAGAAACTGTATTGTGCTAATATAATGATAGATAAACAACTAATTTCAGGTTTCAATGAAGTTCTGCATAAAAAACTTCAACACTTCAACAGGTCTGAATTTTTGGATTAATCAGAAATTTTACTTTAAAATATTTCTGCAAAACAGCATCAGTTATGAAAACCTTCTGAAGGAGTAAAGGCAGAATATATCTAAGCTTTTCCTTGTTTCATGACAGCTCAAGTACTACACGACCAAAGAACTAAATATAGTCAATTCTGCTAAATAGAAGATGACCAATCCATGACCCCAAAATCAAGCTGCAAGAACTGATTCCCATCCATGCTTGTTAAAGTTGGTCTTGTTTAAGGCAAATTGTCCATGTGTGTCCTGAAAAGCCCTCTGTCTTGAATCTCCCCTGGGTCCTTTGTGCTCTATTTGACAAAATTAGTAATTTTTTTCTGGGAATGTGGGACATGAGATTTTATGGGTTACTTCAGTATACAATGCTGTTGAGAGAGAGCTGGAGGGCTGCCTAAGGGAGAAAAAGCCAAGACTGGTGGCATTTTCTCAGTACCCGTCTGGCTAACCTGGGATCAAACTGCTGGGATGGAGACCTTGACAAACCTGCTCTGACTTACCAACTTGATATACTTTAGCCTTGGACCTGTCATGTCTCTACAGATTTGTTCAGCTGTGTGGGCTGACCCTGACTGGGTGCCAGACATCCACCAAAGCTTCTCTGTCTCTCCTCTCCTCAGCTGGACAGGGGAAAGAAAATATAATGAGGGGTCCGTGAGTTGAGACAAGGGTAGGAAGAGATCACTCACCAAATACTATCACAGGCAAGGCAGATTTAAATTAGAGATATTGAATTTATTACCAACAAAAAGAATTGGACAATGAGAAGTAAAATAAGGCCTTAAATACACCCTACCCCTCCCTTTTTCTCAGGTCTACCTCTCTTCCCAGCAGTGCAGGGATACTAGACATGGAGGTTACAGTCTTTTCATCACAAGTCGCTTCTGCTGGTGCTCAGGGAGAGGAGTCCTTCCCCTGCTCCAATGTGCGATCTCTCCCATGGAGACAGCTGAACTTCTCCAGTGTGAGTCCATCCCATGGGCAACAGTCCTCCCCCAAAAAGCAGCAGTGTGGGTCACTTTTCCATGAAGTGCAGTCCTTCAGACACAGCCTGCTCCAAAATGGGTCCCCCATGGTGTCAAACGCTCTACCAAATAACCTGCTCCTGTGTGAGCTCCTCTTTCCATGGGTCTGTGGATCCCTGCCAGAACCCCGCTCCAGCATGGGCCCCCCATGGGCTCACAGTCTCCTCTGAGGCATCCACTCACTCTGACATGGGTGTCCTCCATGGGCTGCAGGTGGATCTCTGTATCCCTGTTGACCTCCATGGGGTACAAGGGCTCAGGTGCTCCATCATGGCTTCACCACAGACTGCAGAGAATCTCATCTCCAGCACCTGGTGCACCTCCTGCCCCTTCTTCACTGACTTGATGTCTGCAGAGTTGTTCCTCTCATGTGTTCTCAATCCCCTCTCCTCTGGCCACAATTACATTTGCATAACTTTTTTCTTACTTATTAAATAAGTTAGCACAGAGGCGTTACCACCATTTCTGATTGGCCCAGTCTAGACCAGAGGCACATCATCTTGGAGTTTGCAGGGATTGGCTGTGTCAGACACAGAGAAAGCTTCTGGCAGCTTCTCACTGAAGCCATCCCTATAACCCCCCTCACTACCAAAACCTGGTCACACAAACCGAATACATCAGCAGTCTAGGGTGGCTGGGTGTCATTACCTTTGCCTTCCTTTTCTTACATGGATACTGTGGGAGCAGACTCTGGTTGTCAGTGTCCCATTTGCCTTGCTCTCAGCCTTGGCCTCCTAGTCCCTTTTCCCTGCAGAGCAGTTGACTCTTGCTGCTGTTTGACAGTAAGTCCCCTGTAGCCCCTTCCACTACTACCAGAACCTTCCTGTGCAAACCCAATACATGACTCTTAACATGAAGGTAGGAAGAAACCAGTCCTGGCTATTTCTGGCATTTTCAAGGTATCAGTTCCTGGATATACAGCAAGTAATGTAGAAGCTGTAAGAGCACTGATCTGAATTCAGGATATAATTAGGTCTTATAATTTTTATCACTAAGGTGATGTTCTACGGTGATAATTTACCACGATGAATCCTGTCACCAGGATGCAAAAAGGTTTTTTGAGTGAGGCTCCAAAAGTGCTCCTCTTCCAGTTCTCATTTGCTTTACTGGTGCTGACATTGAGATAGGAGTCTGGAAGGCCCTGAATAGATTGAAAACACACCGAGATCTTCCCACTTAGCGATTCCTCACACAGAAGAATGCTTGTATAGAGCAAAATGCTGGATGAGTGCATAGGATCAGTCGATCCTATCATCATAACTGATTACTAGATAGGTGGAATTGGGTTTGATGTTCTACAGCTCTGCAGATGAACTTGAAATAAATACATAACACAACTTGATAATTTTTTTCTTAAATAAACATTAATAAATGCTTTGAATAAATTATTTGGAAAACATTATTAGCACATTTCTAGCTAAGGTAATAGAGATTTTTCAACACAATAATTCTTTCTCCTTGGCTAATAGGCATTCTTTAGTCAGAGAGTAATTTTCACTTACATATATACTAATACGCTATTAGATGTAAATGTAATATTTATTTTATATATATACTGAAAAGATTAAATGGGATACAGAGAGTTTAACAGCTATTGGATCTCAAATCAAAATATAAATTAAAACTGAAATCCAGAATCTGGGTTTGTTTCATAAAAGGTATGGCAAAGAGAAAACATTGAGTTTTGGACTCAATGAAATTTGTGGGTCCCTTCCAACTCAAGATATTCTATGATTCTATGGTTTTACACCACAACTTTTGCATTCTATAGTATTTAGTCTAAACATTGTGTAGAAATATAATTTTGCTACTATTTTTAAATAGTATTTTATATATTTTTAAATTGTAGTACAAAAACCACGAGTTCTCTTAACTATAATCTTTCTTAATTCATCTGTAAATAACACTATAATAGCAGTAATTTAATTTAATATTGCATTTTTATACAGTTAACAAAAGCCACACCATTATTCAAGGTAATAGTATAAAAGCCACAATTACCTAATTCCAGGTAAAGTGAAGAAGAAATGTCTAAAGACTAATAATATCTGAAGTAAAAAATTCCAGTGGTCACTACTTGAAGAGTACTGAGGTACACTCTTACACTTCACTACACCAAGGGTTCACTAATATTAACCATCATAATATACTAAGCATAGTATATGAAAATAAGATGTTTAGTGCAGCAGCCAGTGCAAGATTTTGAAAAAAAACTATGATGTAATAGGGAAAATGTGAGAGTTTTGTGCAGACAGAGCTTTTATCACATCTATATTGCATTGTAAAGTTTAGTCAGTTCAGGTGTGCACACAGTCACTAAGAACACACAGAACTGTCCCTGAGATACCAGTGCACTGAATTCACATGACACAATTTTACAAATGGCATGTGTCAGAAGAAAGAGATGGCTAACTTTTTTCTGCTGTAATATTTTCCATCAGAAAATGCCATTGCAGTAAAACCAATTCATTCTACAAGAATATCAATTTAATTGATGCTTATGTCTAAGAAATATATCAATAATCCATTTCTATAAGGTCAAAGAAATAATTTTGGTTTTTATATTAATGTATGCAATCATTTTGTCAATAAAATCAACACAAAATATTTCAGCCTTACCAAAGCAGAACCTTTTAATAAAACCAAATGAAATGTTTTCAATTTTCCAGATTACTACTTTTGAATTCCATATTTTTAATTCCTTCTGGTTCAGCAAATGCAACTGTCAAATATTAGAAGTTTGTACTTTAAGAAAACATTATTCTGATGAACTATGTCTAGAGGAGGAAAATTTAACCTTGCAGGAGACCAGTAAGAGGACCATAATTGTTTGTAAGGGTTTGTAATGACTTGTGCTTCTGACTATTTGATTGGCTTTGGAAGTGAGTTTCTTGGAGACTGATAGGCCATATGGACCAGAATTTCTCTTTAACATGTGATTTCTTCAGGTCCTCCACAAGTGAGAGAACCAAAATATTTCATCTTACTTAAGAATAAAATTAAATCAGTAAAGTTTAGTTAAGAAGTAAAATATTTTGCCTCTTAGACTATGAATAAGAGGCACATGAAAATGCAGTACAGAAAATTTCTGTATTGCTGCTCCTTTGGATAATTAAAGAGAGTTGTAAGACCCATTTTTCAGCCATAGTGAAAAAAGTGATTACTGGTTCCTTTTTCTTCCTCTCTCTGTGGATTTAGAAAAAATTTCAAAAGTTATGTCCATAAATTTCATCACACTTATAAATTTATTACTCTCAATCATCATTCACAAAACCCATTGAATCATCATATAAACCCCCTGTATTTTAAAGCAATGAATACCGAGCCAATATTCAGTGAAGTGATGAATTCAATAAACTTCTACATATTTTGTTTGTTTTTTCAGAATGGGAGCTTTCATGTAAAAACAAATTCTTACATGCTTTGGCTGTGAAAATAGCCTTCATTCCCTAAATCAATAGACCTCTGTCTTGTTCACTCTGCAGCCAAGACAGACTGAACAACGTAACACCTGCAGAAGTGTATGCCTTTCAACTTCAAGGTCATTATTTGACTCTTTAAATGATAGGGCCCAATTTGCACTTTGTAACAAAGTGCAGAGACTTTGTAACCAAGATAACATTTTAGTTTCCAGTTAATCCTGCTTCTGCAGAGGTAAATCAGATAATGTCTCCTTCCCAAAGTACGTACAGGGAACAAGACTCTCACCACCTTGAGCATCGCAGGGAGCAGCTTTTTGCACAGCTCATGCTGCTTCTGCATTAGGCCAGTCTGGCAGGGAGAGATCGAGCTCCTTCAGCCTTTTTGCTGCGCAGGTCTGACAAGGGAATTACAACCTTGTCCCAAGCTTAAAAAGACATTTTAACAAATAGATTCCAGATGGCCAAACCTGTATTTTTAATAACAGCATCTGACACCTATATGGGATGTTATGCAATCCCGCTTTGACCAGCTAATAAAATGTTCTCTTATGTTTTTTTTGTTTTGTTTTACACAGGTAAGAGAAAACCAAATCAAACTGAACAGCATGGTATTAATTTTGCCCTTCATTTTATGCAGTTCTTAAGTCTCAGCCACAACCATCGCTGGTTTTAGTGTTAAAAAGTCATTTTCTCGTAGAAAATATTGACCAACATTCAATAGTGGCAAACAATATGTGCCCTCATGAATTATAATGACAAAAAGCTTCCACTCTACACTGGTGGAAACATTGATTAATACAATTTTGCTTATGTTTCACATTTGGGACAAAAATCTTATATATAGATTTTCTTGTAAAAGAAGAGAGGCTATATTGACTAAAGTGAATATCTAATATTATTGAATGACATCTCTGAAAACAACGCAGAAAAAATTTGAGAAAATAAATAAATGTGCTAATAAAATTGTAAAGAAACTTTCTGAGAACACTGTAAAATCAAGTAATTCTGAGATTGTCTCTTGGATTCGAAGAGTTGCAGGTAAGTATCTGAAGTGTGGTGCAGCACTTCCAAAATTATTGTGTGCTTATGCTGTATGAGTGCTCGGGCCCCATTTATTCCCATCTTCCAGGACTGTTTACATCTTGTGGATCTTAATTTTTTTAGGCACGACAAATTAACCTAAATTTCTATGGACCAGTGATGCAGGTAGACTTCAGCAAATGCTCCTGCCCTATAATGAAAAGCATTTACACCATACTGTTCTGCACAGATAATCCAGTTTTGCTGAAAATTGTGAGAGATGCCAGAGGGATGGCTGTGGTAGAAAAAGTGCTTGTATACTTAAAAATTTGAACAGGTTGAGATTCTAGGTATAAAAATTCATATAAAATATTGTGTCCCATAGTAGTAGTAGTAATAATAATAATAATAATAAAATAATAATAGTAATAATACTAATACTAATAATAATAATAATAATAATAATAATAATAATAACACTTCTTTTTGCAT
>VWYI01003931.1:69910-87550 GCA_013399455.1 Anthoscopus minutus
ATAGTAGTAGTAGTAGTAGTAGTAGTAATAATAATAATAATAATAATAATAATAATAATAATAATAATAACACTTCTTTTTGCATAAAGTTATGTTTCAAGTTAAATAAGATATTTTTCTTTCAAGAATTTCAAAACATAGTTTTGAAAAACTGTTTTGTTACTGTGTTGGGTTGACTGGTCAATGGCCACACACTCACACAGGCACAATTTCACTCCTCTTCAACAAGACAGAGAGAGAAAAGAGGATGAAAAAGGTTATGATTTTGAGGCAGACAGAGAGATCCTGTAGCAATTATTGTCACATATAAAACAGACATGACTTGAGAAAATTATTTTCTTTAAAAGTAAAATAGATATGGATGGGGAGACACAAAGAAAAATTCCCTCCACCCTTTATTGTCAGGCTTTACTTCATTCCTTCATCCGTAACTCTCTGACCTTGTCGCATCCTGAGCAGCACCAGCGTGTTGTAGTGAGGTTTTTTGTTAATGGTATTTCCAGGTTAATGGTTTAGTCCCAGCCTGTACCCTCCTACTATCCCACTGTCAATCTATCCAATACCTGCCCCTTACTCTAGTAAATTCTTTTTCAATCTTCCCTTGTGCCAACCTCCTGCCTGGAAATCCCCTTTGGAAATCCCCTAAAACTCCACTTCCTATAGTCCATGTGACCTATTCCCATGCCCCCGCTTTCCCCACTGGATTGCACCCCACTTTCGTCCCTCCCCAGGGTATCCTCAATTGGTTAGAGTCTGGGTACCCCCCTGTTCTTAAGTAGCTGCAAGCCCTGCATTGCAGCCTTTTGCTGTTCCCATGGGTTCCATCAGAAAGAAANGCCTTTTGCTGTTCCCATGGGTTCCATCAGAAAGAAATAAAGCCCCTTGTAACAAAGGCCTCCCTCTCGTCCTTGCTTCCTCAGAGCACAGACTGACAGCCACAAAGACCATAGGGCAATTGCCTGCTATAATTGCCTGCACCATTGTATCCTCCCCACTCACAGGGGAATCCCACCCATGGTGCACGGCCAGGTGCTTGGGCTGTCAGGGCTCTGGCTGACTGTGCACCAGGGGAATGGGAAATGGGAGTTATGGTCAGCTCCCAGCAGTTTTGTGGGGAAGGAACTGGCTGAGGCTGATAATAAATCAGCCTTGGGTATTAATCTAAGACCATGGGAGTCAAGCCTGTAAGCAGGGTAAGAAGCTTGTTCAAATAAGGCTATACTAGAATGTTCTCAGTTTTCTCCCCTGATTTGTTGTTGTTCACCACATCACTTAAATATTCTCAATCTTAGTTGGCATTAGAGCCCTGCCTCAGATCCACCCTCAAATTTCTGTATATGTGCTGTTGTATTCAGGTTTTTCCTGCCTTTTGTGGTTGAACTTTACCGAGTGCTCGCCTTTTGCCATTTGTTACTTTGCCATTAAAGCAGTTTCACTTTTTGGGTCACCCAGTCATGCCCATCCTGTTACTTGCCACACCATCCCCAGCTGTCCAGCATCATGAAGCTGAAACGCAACACAGTTTCTCTCCCAGTTCTTCCTCACACTCCCTGCTCCTGTGTGAGCTCCTTTCCATGGGCTGTAGCTTCATCCAGGAGCCTGCTCCAGTGAGGTCTCTCCACTGAGCAGCAGCTTCCTTCAGGGAATATCCATCTGCCACAGCATGGGGTCCTCCACAGGCTGCAGTGAGTCTATCTGCTTCACCATCATCCTCCACAGGCTGCAGTGAGTCTATCTGCTTCACCATCATCCTCCACAGGCTGCAGTGAGTCTATCTGCTTCACCATCATCCTCCACGGGCTGCAGTGAGTCTATCTGCTTCACCATCATCCTCCACAGGCTGCAGTGAGTCTATCTGCTTCATCATCATCCTCCATGGGCCGCAGGGGGACAGCCTGCTTCCCTTCAGCCATTCCGTGGGCTGCAGGAATATCTCAGCTTTGGCACCTGGAACATTTCCTTCCCTCTTTTACTGACCCGGGTGTCTGGGATGATTTCTCATGCTTTTATTTTTTCTCACTCTGTTCCCTCACAGACTCTGCCATGAAGCATTCTGCCCTTTCCTCAATATGTTTCCTGAAGGCATCTCTGACACCATTGTTGGAACTGTTGGGAGGTCCAGCAAGGGACAGCTGCTGGCCTTTGCTCACAGAGACCAGCACCGCAGTTCCCCCCTCTGCTACTAACTCCTGGATGCCAATGCCCAACACACAATCTGACACCTCCTTCCTGAAAAATGGAACAAAGTTTCCAAGTAATGCTTTTTTCACTTTTTCAGTTAAAACTTACCAGAAAGGAGTGAGATGCTTTTATATTATGCTACAACTTCTTTCCTTGCATTTTAATGTTCAAAAGATTGCTTGTTTCTTTTGCATTTGCAAATGAAAAATCAGATTTTTCCTCTCTGTGATTAAAAGAATCATAAAATTATGTTTAAACCCCCCCTATGCATTCTATTCTATATTCTGGAAATTTTTCTAATTAGCTCACTGTCAGAAGTGGCAAAATACATTAAAATGCTGGGATTTTTTGTGCTTTGTTTTCTTAATTGGAGGTCAAAAATCCTTGGAACTGTAACAAACAGAAATAGATGTAGGAGATATCTATAAGGCAAAAGAAGTACACAGCTCATAGCCTTTGGAATATGCAGATGGAAAAAAAATTAAAATGTATTTTTAGAAGAAAGAGCCATTAGAGTATGTTAGAAATAAGGATTCCACTCTGGCTTAATCAGCAAATAACATAATTCTAATAGCACATAAGTGATTTTTTCTAAGTGCAAGAATAATTAATAGGCTAGGACTGAGCAGAAAATAAGGCTTACCTGCTGTTCTGTTTATTTTTGTGACAATAAAAACTCTAGAAAAGTGCCCCATTTTGTGGGACTTAATTCACATACACACTGTTTTACCATTTATGTGATTAAGAAAATTAATTTCAGTAGAGAATAACCCATGAAACAACTCTCTTCGCAGGAATAAAAAACAGAAAATATCTATACAAAAGTAACAGGAAGACAGAGACTAATGGGGGAAGTTTAAAAATTATGAACAAAAAAGAATTCATCTTTCTGTCTCCTGTGTATGATGGTGCATTTCAGACTGATTTTAGAGGTGAAGAGCTGCAGTAATTGACCTTGAAAACCTAAAGAAAAGTTGTAACAGTTTTTCTTTTAATCATGCGTCAAATAGAATCAGTTTCTAATTACAGACCAGGTTAGGAAGTTGCTGTTGCTACAGTATATGCAGAGTCATTAATTTGGGAAGAGATGGAAGCATTTTTTCTGTACTTTTAGTGTGTCTGGAAGATTGCACAGAGGAGCTGTAGTCTATAACGACAGCCTCTGCTATAATAAGGCAGCTAATTAATAGCAATCCATTATGTCATTTATACTATATAAAACTTAACTTTTCTTTCAGCAGCCAGATGCATGTTCAATAATCACTCAGAACAAAATAGTTTTACACTTTTAAACCTTAGTGCCTAAGTTCTAAGTGATCAGCATTTATGACTTAAACATCTGTGCACTCCAACTGGTTCCAAATACCTTAAAAAAAGTTGTTGGTTTTTAAACTGAATTTATTTAAATGGAGTTGCATAGGCAATTTAGCAGCCACCTTACACTGCTATATTTATTATCCCTTTAGATTAAAACTAACTTTCTTATTCATTCAAGCTAATATACACCACTGGATTGATTATAAATTGGATTAGTGACAGTAGCTACTGTTTCACTGGCAATGCTGAAGGACTAGAATGGTACAAAGGGCAAAATTTGCAAAGCAGACTTGGATGTGTATTTGCCTTGTCAGGTGCCACTAGCAATTAAAAAATCCAACTTATTTACCCACTACAATACCAAATTTCTCTTTCTGCAGGGAACAATTGGATAGATTTTTTGCTTAGATTACAACTAAGTTTTTTACTTATTTGGAAAATTATTTCACTTACTGACATGCTCTGGTTCAGTGGGCATGCTCAGAGCTTTTGAATAAGCATAAATAATGTCAATAAACTATTTCTTAATAAATAATTAGGGTTTGCATAGGAAATATAGAAGATTTCTTAAAAATATATAAAATTTCTTTCTTCAATCAGGAGTATGAATTTGTACTTCAGTTTCTCACATTCTCCTTCCTTGTAGGCAGAACAGGCAGCAACCTATTTATTCTTTCTCTGGTCTGCTTTATGTATGCAAAAACACTGGGTTTGCCAGAAAATAACAATGGGTCTATGGACAGATGATTAGCACACTCACCAGGGGTCTAGATCCTCATTAACATCATTCTTACTGCAGAGAAGTTTAACAAGAGAGATTTTGCCACACCATAATACAGCTCAAAGAGACATACAGAGACAACTCATCCGTAAAATCATGCTTCATACTGCTGAAATAAAGATTAAAATTAATAGAATATAGAAAAACAAAATTTTAATTAGGAGAAATGCCTGTCAAGACTATCCAGTGTCCAAAGTGGGAATACTGTTGTGCAGCCAGAAAGATCTCTAAAAGTTAGGTGTCAATTTGTTGGATTAATCAGTTCAATTGTGGCTGAAGTGGTCCATGATATTTCCTAATAGATGGCCTCAGACAGATGCCTCTCTAGTGAACATATGGATTTATCTGAGCCTTATGGATTTACCTGAGGTGTCTGCCTCCTTCTGTGATTGTAGGAATGTACCCCATGTGGGGACCCAAGGGCCACTTACTAAATTCCTCATCCCTCAACCTTGGAAAGGTTGTAATAATACCTCCCAAGGCTGGGGCGAGAGAAGCCTCCTCCCCACAGGCCTTTGCATTCCCATGTTCCTAGTTCCTTTATCTCATTGACCTGCTGGCCCTGACCACCCCTGTTCAGCCCCCATTTCCCATTTATGTATATCCCCTGGAATATCCTCCCTTCCTTGAGCCCCTATTGGCCCTGTTTTGATGCATTGCCACACCCTGCCAATTCCAAATTCCCTGTCCCTAAATCCTCCTATACACCAGTTTACCCAGCTCCCATTGGATCCTAGCCCTCTGAACTGTCCCCTCTTACCCCATATATAATCCTGGACTATCAGCCTGTTGTTGTCCCTGGACCCCCTTTGAGGCAATAAAGCTTTTAGATACCCAGTCAAGAACCTGTCCCAACATCATTTTCTGCCAGCTTTCTAGCCGTCCCCAGACCTGAGTACACAGGCAACCTGTGTTGTTACTCCCCTGTACACTCACAGACCTTGTACACATCCATACATATACATCACCAGGTCCCTTAGGGTACTACCAAGCTTTATTTTCCCTGCCCAGCTCCATGTGCTCCCCACCCACAGGCCCAGGAGCCCTCTCTCAGCCCACATGGGGGTCATCAGTCCCTGCCCCAGCAGGAGTGCTCTTCTCCTGTCCTCCTTCTGGCCCAGGAGAACCTTGAGTTTTCTCTGCACATTGTTCATCTCATGGGTGGACCCTCAGAAGCTGACCTCCTTTTGTCCCTTTGTGGTGCCCCTGGCTGGTCTCTTGCCCTGGCTCTTAATTTGCTGTGCCTGAGGTTGTCAAAGATCCTGTTACTGGTACCTGGTGTTGCCCACCCTATGGGCCTGCCCCCATTGGAGAAGGCACAGCCTGTGATATGGTCCTGTCCCTCAGGGACCAGCTGTCCCTTGCTGCACTCTTACATATGTATCCTATGAGCTAAATTAAGAGTTGTGAAATTCACTATATTGTGGTGCTTAATAATCTTAAATTCCTGTTAGAATTATAGATCCTGCTGATTGCTGAAAAATAAGTCCATCAGACTTCCCCAGGAAAAGCAAAAGAAACTTTACTGAACCTGGGTCTGGTCAAAGACAACAGCTGGAAGCAGACTGGAATGAACGTTTCACTTCATTATTGAAACAATTCATCTGTATGTCAGCAAATCCTTGTTCAGAGAAAAAACAAAAAGAAAACTCCTTACTCATGAACTGATAGCACCCAGGCTTAGTATCCCAGGAAAATTGTTTGCATATCTGTGACATATTTCTAAAAGGCAGAAGGTTGTAGGCTGCTTTCCAGGCTGTGTGACAATGTCTCTTATAATCCCTCACTTCTTAGTTATCTAAGTGGGAAACCATGTGTTTCAAAGGTAAGCTGACAACCCACAACTTATTATTTTCTTTTGTTTTTTATTGAAAAGAGCACTTAGACTCAAAACCTGTGCAAGTATTTATCTTGAGCAGCATTTGGGATGTGTGACCAGCTAACTATGCCCTGGGCTTCAGGACTTATGAATACTATGCTGACAACAAGAACAGCAGTGAAGTTCCTTGTCTTTGGATAGCTGTCCCTGAAGCTTTGCAGTCAGCTCTGAAAACATTTTGGTTTTCTCTCAGTTATTGGTAGTAGATAATAGTTACTTCATGAAACATTTAACTCTCCTCTCCGAACCTCTCCCATATGAAAAGCCAGTGCTGTCTTAAGTCAGTAAGAGGTAGCTCAGAGCTTAGCTCAACCTGAAGCTTACACAGTCCTCCAAACTATTTGTGCCAGCAGCCTGAATCAATGGCAAGTATTGAATACACCTAAAGACAGAATCTTCCTAAAGAACTGTCAGATATCTGATTGTGTTACCCCAGAAAAGTTATATATCTAAACCATAATTTTTTTCCCACTGCAATTGTTAAAACAAAGAAAGATTGTTGCCTAACCAGAGCTAGGCGAATGACAACTCTTCTTTCTCTGCAGTTCAGCACTGGCTTGCATATGGCAATTGCCTTCTGAAAAATCTTGGCTAATGTACATATCTTGTGGTAACAAGACATTTTGGTTAGGACAAAGCAAAAATGCCTTCAAAGACCTGCACTTACAATATTATTTCCCCTACATGTTTTTTTTTATTCAGGTACATTTCAGGTCAGGTTTCACTTGACTTCTGAGCTTCACTTGGGAGCACAGGAAATTAATTATCACATCCACAGAAGTTTCTGAAGCTTGAGACCTTTGTTACAATATACTCCAAAATTTGGTTCAGAATTATGTTTTGTGACATCCATTGATTGCATAAATTGCATTCTAACTGACAAATGGAGCAGCTGCTGTTATGGCTCAAGCCCAGTCAGAAAATAAGCCCCATGATGTCAAGCCCCAACACCAGTGAGATGGGGGAAAGAATCAAAAAAGCAGGAAAACCCATGGGTTGAGATAAAGATACTTTAATAGGTCAAGCAAAAGCCACACATGCCAGCATAGAAAAACAAAGAATTAATCCACTGCTTCCCATTGCAGAGAGGTGTCCAGCCACCTCAAGGAAAGTCAATCTGTGTAACACATAATGGTAAATTGGGAAGTCAAATGCCATCCGTCCAAGTGTGTTCGCTCCTACTTAATTTTTCTTCACACAGATTTATATGCTGAACACGATGCCATACTGTACAGAATATCCCTTTAGTCTTTTGGGGTAGGCTGTCCTGGTTGTGTCCCTTCCCAGCTCTTTTTGCACCCCCAGCCCTCCTTGGTGGGGTAAAGTGAGAGGTAGAAAAGGCTTTGATGTTTTGTGGGCACTGCTCAGCAATAACAAAAGCATCCCTTTGTTACCTACACTGCTTCCATCAAAAATCATGAAGAGCTCCATACTAGATACTATGAATAAAATTCACTTTATTCCAACCAAAACTACACAGTTACTTATATTAACAGTTTTAAAAGTCTCTGTCATTCCACTAACTTTTTGCGGTGAAGGTAGGTACACAGATCTTCTGGTTCTCTTCTACTGAAATATAAAATATATATATTCTGAAGCTAAAAATACACTGCAGGCTGTTGTGCTACTCCACAGTTAGGTGAACAGAACACAGTGGCCCTTATAGTCACTTACTGGTGTTTGTTTGAAACTCTCCTGGTATTTTACCAGCAATAGAAAAAGCAATGAAACTTATTTTCTGAGCGACCTGCAGTTTTAGGGGATTTGTTGTTTAAAATAAATGTTTCTCCTTTGTAAAAGAAACTGTAATCATACATCTTTTCTACTCTACTTTGACTATTAGTTTCAACATAGACAATGAAGAATATAGATGTGGCAGCAACCTGCAAATTACTAAAAATTTTCTTTTCATTTAAACCTTGCATTTTTATATATCAGTCCTTAATGAAACTCAGGAACTGCTGGTCAATTAACAGATGCATCATATCAAGAACAAAACATTTTAAGGAATGCTGTACACTAATAAAGTCATAGGTTGCATAAGTTTCCAGAAAAAGTTTAAATCAGAAGAAAATGCTGTTCTGCAAGTAAGTCTTAAAATAGTCTTAACTTACCAGATGTCCTCCATGAATCGAGGGTATTTAAAACTCTTTTAGAAATCATGGGGTTTTTTTCTTCTAGGAACTTGGTAAATTACAGAGTAGAATACTCTCAATTTACTAAATTTCTGATAATTATATCTCATCTGATTAAGCACCATTGTTTCATGGGTTTGTGTCTCATTTTCAATGTATAATACGATCAATGAATTCCTCTCTTAAAATCATTTTATACATTGAGGAAAAAAGGGAAAAATATCCTGCTTTAAAATTGGATGAAAATATATAGGTTTAAAGACACAGGGAATATCAGAAGACAGGGTGAAGGACTGACAAAGGTGACCCAGAAAAGTTTGGTTATTGTTATTGATGCTGTTTTTAACGGCACTCTAAATTGTTAAATTCTGACAGCAAAAGATTCTGCCTCTAAGTCAGTCATGATTTTTAACATGAACAAATGTAAACAGGACAAAGTCTAAGTTCAAAAGTAGGTCAATGCTATTTACCTGTAAGTGTCAGAAAATGGTATAATAAATCTTGACTTTAGTTGACTTAGCATGATGATTTTCTTTGTGTTGAAATGTAATGAGTTTTGTGAGCTATTTGGATTTTCAAGCATTTGTACATATGATACCTGTTTTCGTTTTGTCCTCAGAAAAAGTTTTATTGTGTGTGTGAGTGTCTCCATATGAATGAAGTCAGGCAGAAAGTACAAATCAGTTACTTTGAAACATCAACAGTCTCTCCTGAAAACAAGAGGACCTGGGGACATATAAGTCTCTAAAGATACACAATTGCCTTAAAGCACAGCACAGAATTCTTTAATGCTTGCTCACTGCAGTTATACACTTTATATGATGACTCAAAAGAATGATTTGGGGAACTGAGACATAGGCTCACTAAATAGACTGGTAAGGTCAGAAAATGTAAGTTCTTATAGACTGGTAAGGTCAGAAAATTGTAAATTCTTACGCAGAATGTATAAAATTGACTTGAAAGTTATTTGGCACACTTCCTAGTAACATGCACTCCTGCAAGATATTAAATTAAAACTAAGTCATTAATAAAATAGATTGAGAATGTTAAAAAATAAACTCACAGAATGATCTTTATTCTAGACACTATGAAATCAGTGTAAGCTATTCCAACACAAACTTGCCCCAAACCTTTCAAACTCAGAGTGTTTTATGTGTGTTCTCAGAGCATCCACGAACACTTTACTTTCTCAATAAATTAAAGCATTTTTAAAGCCACACTAATTATCTGTGTGCTGTCCATTGCATATAAAGAGATTCTACTCTTTAAAGCAAAATAGCAAAAAGGACATTTTGCTGTGTCAGGATAATAAAGTCTTCATTACATTCTAGCCCAATTTTTCTTTTTTTCTCTCTTTTGGTTTCTGGGGAAGATGTAGCAATTTTTGCTAATGTTAACAGACAGTGGAGAGACTTAAAATAAGCATTTACCCTAAGGATATGGATTAAAGAACAAACTCATGCATTTCTTACCCTGGAGGAGACATTCCATTTGTGGGTCACTGATTCAGCAAGACTGAGATAGAAAGAGGTGACCTGAACACCACATCTTTCAATAGGTAGAAAGAGAGGTTAAAGGTGATCTGTAGCCTTTACAACATTAGCACCGACACACAAATTGCCTTTACAAAACTTCTTCCTGAAGCTGATGGCATTCAGCATCTTCTATATATCAGTGCATTGTCCTTCCAAAATAGCTGGAATTTTTGCCTCTAACAATGAACAGGACTTCTAGTCTGTTGGGTCTCTTTTCTGTCCAAAGGATGTTTTAAAAGGTTAACAAGAGGGAACAATTGCCACATTGCTGCCAAGAATATAAATTTACTATGGCTGAAGTGAGCATTGGGGCCTTCATGTCCTGGGCATGCCTCCCACAGTTCCCTTCTAGGAGCAAGAGTAGGGTTTTACTCAAGAGTATCCTAAAGGCTTCTACAGACTTCAGTGAGGATAAAGCTTAAAGCTTTACTTTTTGCCACCTTTTAAGTAAACTTTTTTCCAACTTGGGAAATTTGCACTTCTTGCCTTGTCCATAAACTTCCTCAGGTTTCTGAAAAGCTGCTCGTGAAAACATGACCACAAGCTCTCCTCTTGTTCCCTTATGGCCTCATGTGGTATAAGAGAAAGTCTGTGAATTGTCTTGTGAGATATTCCTTCCCTAATAACTCTGCTTTGGGAACAGACAGGTAATAAATAAAACTGAAATTTACCTATTTACCTTCACTCTCCTCCAGGCTGAACAGACCAAGTGCTCTCAACAGCTCCTCATAAGGCTTCACCTCCAGATCCTTCACCATCTTTGTTGCCCTCCTTTGGGCTCTCTCTAATTTCTTTAATGTCTTCTGTTTATTGTGGCATCCAAGACTGGAGGTGAGGCTGCCCCAGTGGAGAGCAGAGCGGGACAATCCCCTCCCTTGCCCAGCTGCCCATGCTGGGCCTGATGCCCCCAGGACACAGCTGGCCCTCCTGGCTGCCAGGGCACTGCTAATTCATATTTTTCTGTTGACCAGGACCCCCAAGTCCCTTTCTGCAGCACTACTCTCCAGCCTCTCATTCCCCTGTCTGTCTACCCAGGGTTGCCCAACCCCAGATGCAGAATCCAGAACTTTGTTAAACTTCATACAGCAGGTGATGGCCCATGTCTCTGCATGGCCTCTATGCCTTCAATGTAGTCAACAGCTCCTCCCAATTTACTATCACCAGCAAACTTACTTAGTGTCCCATCAAGTCCTGAGTCCATGTCATTAATGAATCTAGCTGTCTTTTCCTGATCTTGACATTGTAATACTAGGGGTGCTAACTTACCTCTTCCATAGTAGAAAAGAGTGGTTCATGTAACATTTTGGAAGTCATCACCTCAGCAATACTGAAGATGTCTCTCCAGAACCATTACAACTGAGATTCTGAAGCCAGAGGGCAGTCATCAGTAAATTGGTTGACAGAGCTTTTGCTGGTACACTGGTTAGAAAGACCCAAACCAAAGCACAGCACCCTGCTGGTTATGAGGAATTCAAGCAATCATTTTTGGGTGCTAAAACATAAAATAATAAAAAGTTAAATATTGAAGTAGTTAATTATTGTAGCTGCAAAACATTGGGTTTTACTCATGTAGAATTAGTTTGATGAACAGAAGTGTCCCCAGAAAACCTAATTAAGCAATACAGTCTCATCTTCTCCACTTATCTAATTCAAAAGAGGTCTTTTGACTAATTTTTCTCACTGTCTCAATAATTTTTTTATGTTAGTTTTTAAATAATTTTATATGAAGTAAATAATTTTCAGTGTAAGCCATGCAAACAACCCAGTATCTCTTACAGCCCAGTTGGTAGCTGCTGTAAGGAAGAAATTGGTACCTGCTGTAAGGAAGAAAAATGCTTCAGAGACAAGATAAAGGTAATCTTTGTAATGGGTGTCCAGCATCCCATTCTATAAGGATAACAGCTAAGTTGGAAGTGGAAGGGGAGATCAGCTCCATATTTCTGGTGTGGCATGGAGTCTATAGCATTAAAGCACAATCATGTAGACATAAATTTTTCCTTTAACTAGATATGCCCAGAGACAAGAAAAAAAGAAATTGTCATAGACCATTCAATTATAAATGATTTAATGATCAAGAAACAAAGTTTGGTTTGAAGCTGAACTTCTTTATTTCTTTTATTCTTTTTAGGTCTTCCTGACTATTTTTTACACAAACCCAACTTATGTTGCCAGTAGTCATCCTTATTTTTCAGAGGGGAAAAATATCCATTATTTTCCTATATTTAATTAACATTCATAAAATCTGGTCTTTTTAGGTCAATTTAAATTAAATATTTATTTATATTGTTTCTACTTTTTTTTCATAAGAAACCTCAAAGTACTGTGCTTCATATTTGGATTAAAAAGTGATGAATATTATGGTCTTTTTCTGTGTCTCCAATCAATGAATTCCATTATTTTATTTTAGTCTCCAAAAATGTGATGACTTACCCGCTTTCTCATGAAGTTAGGTAATTAAATTCTGAAGGTCAGAGTAACTATGGCCCTGCTCAGTCAACAACTGGAAAACACTAGTTGAAACATTAAATGTGACTCAGTGTTCATCCTGTAAAGAGCTGTTGCCAAGAGCACAACCGTGGGTGTAGGTATTTATTGTGTTCAGGCTTCAGCAAGCTTCATCACAATAATTAATTCATGAGATAAGAAGGTATACATGATTAAGGTCATTTCATCACCAAACAAAAAGTGAGAAGTTGTCTCTTAGCCCTGGTGTTCATGCTATTTATAAGTCCAGGTTCAGAGGGGAGTCTAGAAACCAAAGGCTGCTTTGATGATTTGTGCTACATGTCTTCAAATGAAGAAGCAAATATGATGGAAAGCTCCCTAGGGGGTTTCTTCTGCCTGCAGGCATACCCTCTTTTTTCCTTGGATTTAGTTTTAATTAACTCCTTGTCAGCTATGTGCTGAGCTCAGCAAGGCACCAGACCAGTCACCAGTCTTCATAAATTGTGACAGAAAATATATTTGAATATAATCTGAATTATTTATCAGAGTCCATAATATCCTAGACTTTATTCCATGTTGTTTTGTTAACTATGGGTATGATGATTCAGTACTACTTGGCATTTTTGTATGGTTATTTATGGTCCCACACAGTGTCTGCAAAATATACTTTCTCTAATGTGATCATATTTTGCATTCCCTCTTTCAGTCACAGTGAATTGATCTCTAGATACTCAGTTTATATGTTTTTATGGTCTATATTGTTTCACTTTCTACCTATCTTTAGGTTTTCTAAGTAATGTCTAAATCAGTGTATCCCCAAGACAAGATGTAAATATTAATGTAGAAATGTAATCTTACAGGTAAAGTCAGCACCTATATCTATATTTATTATTATAAAAAAGTGTGACTCAGATGGCTAATTTAAATGCAGCCATAAAAAATATGTTTATCTAGACAAGGTACATTTTAGAGTGTATTTGAAAGCTGTCTGGAGAAGACTGACGAAAGGGACATCTTTAAATGTTACTTCTAGCCATGATTTGATATTAAAACATGTTTTATGTACTGTATCTTGAAAGCCAGCCTCTGTTCTGCTTTCATAGTGTTGTTCTTTATGTCAGAAACTGTGATAAATGACACTACCTAGACTGAAGATTTCCACCAAAAAAATCAGCATTTCATCCAAGAACACAATGATGAGAGAAACTTTTTATAAACAAGCCCAACACTAATCAGAAGGATATTGGGATACATGGTGATCTGACCTTATCCTAGCAGCTTAATGGAGTGAGAACTTAAGTAGTAAAGGAAAGACAGATACCTGAAAAATTACTTTAGAAATCCTTTTATGGACTTGTTATATTCTTATAGGCAATGTCCATTCATAAATTTTGCATGAATCTTCCAGAAATCTGGTAGAAATCATTATGGAATTCCTCAGTATGTAGGTTTGGTTTTCTTTCGCTGGTTAACACCTGGGAAGATCCTAAGGAACCTAAGTGGTATTCAGCTTTTGCTTACGTACTAGGGATTTGCTTATATACCTACAGGGAAGTTATTGAGCTAGTTGTACAGGTATATTATATAGATAGTCCTACTCAAAAAGATCAAAATAGAAGATGGGAATGACATCTCTCCAATAACACTTAATTTTAGTAAGCAGTCTGAAATATCACTTCCCTCCAAATATTCTTTTCATTATACTCACTGTACAAGTTACTAAAAACTGAATATAGCATGTTACTATGTGTGCTTGTTATTGCTCAAAAGTTTGAAGGTTTTCCTCCATTTTAAGTATTACAGAAGAATGCAAACAAATACAGACTGATTTTTTTACTCGTGGTGTGGTTTAAGCCAAGCTGGAAATTAAGCACAATGTGGCTGCTCACTCAACCCTCCTCTCTATCCCCACCTCAGTGGAATGAGGAGGAGAATCAAAATAAAAACTTACAGGTTCAGATGAGAACAGCATAATAATTAAAAAGTAAAACACAATTATAATGATAAATAATAATAACAACAATAATAATAATGATAATAATAATTAATAACAATAATGGACGCAAAAAAACAAGTGATGCACCCACTCACCACCCACTGACCAATGCCAGGCTGCTCTTCTGGAAATCTGATCAGTCCCCCCTTCTGGGTAACTCCCCCAGTTTATCTCATGGATCTGACATTCTATAATAGGGAGTTTCACTTTGGCAAGCTTAGATCACCTGTCACAGCTGTGCTTCCTCTCAGTTTCTTTTGTGTATCTTCTTACTAAAACAGAATGAGACACATACATAAAAATGTCCTTGACTTAGAATAAACACAATTTAGCAAAGCACAAAAAGATCAGTGTGTTATCAGCATTATTCTCATTCAGAATCTGAAACACAGCAATGTATCAGCAACTGGGAAGAAATTAACTATCTCAGCCAAGACTAGGACAACTGGCTTTTGTCTAACATAGCAGTGAGGATATTGTGTGATGAAATGTAGCCTAAAAAAACTTAAACCAAGCACTGAATGTTGCAGCCTATCTCTGAGAATTTCTGCAGACCTGGTAATACCTCAGATGGCTGCAGAAATTGCCTTGAGGATGATGCCCATTGATTTACTATTAAAGGGCCATTTTCTGAGATATGTGTAGTACCTCAAAGCAATTCTATGATAAGGGGAAGGAAAGAAGCAGCAAAGCTTCAAAATCCATTTGCTGCTGCTACTACTACTATTACTACTACTACTACTACTACTACTGCTAGTACTAGTAGTAGTAGTGGTAGCAACAGCAGCAGCAGCAGCAGGAGCAAGGGGGAAAATAGATGATATAGGCTGATACCAAGTACAGCTTCTACTAAAAGTGATAAATACTGGTAGCCAAGTGGCAGAGCAGGATCTAGCTATTGCAGGACTATAGATATGCTTTTTTTGTAAGTCTAGTAGTGCTCAGTATTTTTGTGTAAAACCTGGATAATGGACAAATTTATGAGAAAATGTTAAAATCACATTGATCAGAAAGGGAACCCAGGCTCCTTGGAAGACAGCCTCAGAGCTCAGAACAGTCCTTTGCAGCTCACCATGATCATCAGCTGTCTTGATACTAATGATAGCACCAAACAGAGAGTACTTGCTGGGTAGGCAAGCAAAGGGGAGCAGGATTGCTGTAAATCTAAAAGGTAGATAATAGATTGATCTAAAAGGTAGATAATAAGCACTAGTAACAATAGAAAAGCCTTTGATCTGTATAATACAATTAATTTCACAAGGCATTTATGAAAAGTTTAGAATGAAAATGACATCACTAAAATGACACCCAAAAACACTTTGAAAATTTGAATGTCAAGACAGGTTAAAGGAATTTGCCTCTGACTAGAAAAGATTGTCACTGAATTTTTCAATATAAGTTGCTGTTAATGAGCATGATCAATTGTTCACTCATGTCTCTTAAGTGCAGTACATTAACTATTCAGCTTAATTTACAGCAAAGAAATTTTGGATAGATCAGGAAAATGTGCTTCTTAATATAAGACAGCCAGAACGGGCTGTTTAATAGTCTATAGAACAGTATCATTTCAAGATTTAAAAGTCATACAAGTTTCTGACATGATAAATCATCTTTCAAGGTGGGGTTGGTGGGGTTGTTTGCTTTTGTTTTGGCTTCCTCCCCTCCCTACCCCCTCCAATTTCTATGATTTTTCTATTTATAAAATTTTGTACTTAAAGTTTACTTTTCTGCCTAACATTGTGTATTCCACAAGCCCATTATAATGTTTTATGCTCAAAACATCACACCCAGGTTATCAAATATGGGAACTATCAGGCTTATAGAAAATTCCTACTGTCTTGCTTAGCTGCTCTTGATACAGTAATAGTGAAGCCAATATGCTAAACCAGGTTCCTTCTAGATCAGCTACATGCAATCACTAATGCATACAAAGATTCTAAACGAAATTATGAAAATAAATCATACAGCAGATAAATTGTAGAAATGGGGCAAAAATTACATTGCTAGTATATCGAACTCATTAGTGGAGATCTTAGAGAAAAGGTGATGTAGAACTATACAAAAAAATCTTTAGAAAAATGTTTTAAAACTCCATAAAAACTACAGTACAAATTATGTCAGACTTTGAAACGATAGCTGAATAGAAATTATATGGCTAGAACATCATGTTGCCAGATGGCTATCAACAAAATCTGAAGGACATATTCAAGAAGTAAATAAGCAAGCTTTAGAACTGCATGCAACTCTTACTTAAACCAGGGGTCATGGTAAAGCTCTTGGAGGAAGAAAATGCAAAGAAACTATGAGTCTTCCATAATGAAAGGAACAAAATGATCCAGCTTCTGAAAAAAAAAACCCCATAGTGAAGAGGTTGGGCCAAAGACAAATGACTTAGAAAGATACCCTGAGATAAAGCATTAGAAATCATTAGAAAGCTCACTGTGATTACAGGAAAAGAGCATGTATTATCCACCTGTAAATCTTCAGTTGAATAGCAGTTGACTGATAAAACTACCTATATCAGCTTAGTCATAATAATTCAGCTGATCTAACTAGCTGAGAAGAGCTATTACTGTTTTTCCCAAGAAAATACTGGTGCTGCCTCTTTTTTAAGTTTCTATGAATCAAAAAGAAAAAAAATCCGATACCTTACTAATACTTCCTATTGAGGTCACAACGTTGTTTTAGCCAGATTCCAATATATTTGTAATATGAGAGTAATAAAAAGTTTGCAGTCTACTCTTCTGATGTATATAAAGCTATTTCCCGAGGACTTATACTACAACTCATGTTGATAATATTAATTGCATAAAAACAGGCTGATGAATAAGGTAGTTGGAATGACTGTGAGAAGGCAAAAGCTGAAAGAAACACTCAGAAATTCAGGGAAAACAGTTAAAAAATTATAAAATCTAAGTAGGAAATGGATGTCAGGAGAATGCCGTAATGACTATGTTAGACTCATATTTCTAGCTAAGTTCCTTCAGGAATGAGTATTCAGAAGTCTAGTCAATGTGATGAAAGAAAGAAATAATACTCAGGTAATATTGCTAAATATGAAGCTTACAGAAGTTAGCATTACAATAATTACATATAAATTGGCCCTACTGTTGTTTTTTTCATAGAAGTTTTTCCTGTTATAACAAACTGTAATCCTCCTGTAATTCTCCTGTATTCTCAATTTTTTAAGTCTATCATTTAATATCACTGAAATTCAATATATAGATGAAAAGTTTTAGCAAAAGGAGAAAAGATGAAGCCAACCAAACATGGACTTAGACCTTGAGGGAAAGAACTGGAATTTTTGAGCATCATGCTTCTGTAGGGCTTTACATGTTCAAACTGCTGTAGGAGCATTCATTAGTGAAAAA
>VWYI01003933.1:2005-72971 GCA_013399455.1 Anthoscopus minutus
ACACCAAGAGGAGACAGCAGAGGAATAATGCCCAGTAAGCACTGTGGATGAAGATGTCCTGGCTTGAGAAGGGGGCTGGAGAGCTTAGCTGCAGGAATGAAAGCTGACCCTCACTAGTTGCCCTGCAGACAGGGAGTCTTGTTTCATTGCATTCACTGGTACAGACATTGCCATCAGACCAATAAACCCTGAGTTATGAACAGCACCTCTCAGCTTTACACTTGCACTCACCGAAGAACTACAGAGGGATTTTCAGCTCCAGGCTTTAACTCAGCACTATGCAAATTAACGTTGATTTTTATCCCACATAGTGAAAATCAATAAAATAACTTAAGAATATCAAATATACCTTGGAGCTTTAATGAAGAAGCCATGAAAATCATCTGATACAGCTAAATACAGCTTCTGCACTTCAGGGAAAGCTGCATTTAATACAGTATAGGATCTTAGCTACTCTGCTACTTTATTTTTGCAATTTTGATAATTTTAACATTAACACCACATTTCTTTACCATTAAGTAATGGTAAACCTTAGACAAACCTCACATAAGGTTTAGAATTATAAATACAGAAGATCTCAATCAGAAATTATAATTTTCACTGTAAGTGCTAAATATTCTTCAGGTTAAAACTATCACACAGATCACTGAACATTAAAACTGATGAACAGTTTTTATTCTTTTGTATCACTGTAATTAATTTCTAGTAAAGGGACAATAGCAGAGCTGTTCCTCACCCCCTATCTGTAGCTCCCTGCCTGTGATCCAGCAGCCCAGCTTATCTGTACCAGTCACAAGCAGACTGGAATGTAACAGACACCAATGAACAATGGAACCAGCAAAGCCAAGGGAGGGCAGAAGGAGGAAGAGGGAAAGCCATGATTGGTTTTTGTTAAGCCACTCATGACTTTGAATAATTAAGGTTAATTCACCACAAGCCAGACTTGATGCTCTCTGCACAGCAACCTCCAAGCTGTCATCTCAGGTCTACATACAGGCTACTTTCTGGTGTTTAAGCAAAAATAAAGTTACTGAAACAAGACTCCGAGCAAAAGTGTGGTCTCGGCAATTTCAGTTGACATAAAACATTTTTTTGAATCAGTGATGCTTTGTATTTGTACTGCAATCTTCTTGTGGTTTGCAATGGTCACAAGGATATACACAAGATTGTGTATAATTGCAACTCTTATTGACAAACCTTGAAAAATCTTAGGAATTCTCAAGAACATAAGCCCTTTTTCAGTTCTAAATATCCAAGCAAAACCAAGAGCATGAATCATTGCACTGACTTTAGTGTAATTGATTTAGTCATTGAATCAAGGAAAAGGACAGTTGGTAGCAAGGGAGCTGAAGAGAATGTTAACAGAAACATAGTGATAATATTTAATGCTCTATGGGAATAGAAATCAGCGATTACTGCTCACAGAACTGTGAACTCTTAATAGAAGATATTGAATGGAGGAAAGAAAACCAATTAGTTTTTCTACTGAGTCCATGAGTTTTACTATACAATAAAGTTGTGAATTTTAGTTCCTCTGCTAATTTCTCACGGCATTTTTCACACCTCACTTACATCTGAGAGATCAAACTGGCTTTTTTTATACATATATTTCCATACATTTAACTTTAGATTTCTGGGACTTTTTATCAATTAGCTATGTGGGTTAATTCTGCTGCTTATTTCTTGTTTCACTTAATTTCAACAATCATAATTTGACACTCTGGATAAGGTATATCATCATATCCTAGGACAGAAGTTCCATACATCCAAGGCTGGGAAGAGAGCTGATAGGAAGCTGTTGCAAGGTACAGTCTTCTTCCAAGGGAATGTTAGCTTACAGTAAGATAGGATGTCAGCCTGTACATAGCATTATCTAATGATTCTGGGTTCAGAGATCTTATTGCAATGAGGAGGTAATTTTTTTATACACAGCATACCTAATAATCTACCAATGAACTGAAAGAATTAGAGTTACTGTAGCAGTGCTCATCTGTTTCCAGAGTAATGCTGAATCTGATCTGACCGGCACTAGAAGCAAGCGAGCATTCACTTGCTTTATTAACCTTTAAAGAAGTTGAATTTAACACTCTTGTGAGTTTTTCTGACATGTAAAGTACTTCAGTCACAAGAAGGGGAATAGAAAAATGCTAACAAGTTTAAATGATGCCATTTAAAATTTACCAACTTGTATTTGTCAGTGGTAGACACAGTGCATGGGCTGTGGAAAGAGCACCACCACCTCTCTTAGTACATTCTTTTTTATAAAGTCAAAATTCCTAGAGGCGAGTGATTGTGACATGTCACATTATGCCCCATGGGTTTCTTCACTGACAGCAGGTGTGGTGTGCCTAGGTAATGCTGCATGCTTCCGTTCCTGCAATGGAATTTTCTTTTGCAAGAGACTGCTTTGCCACATTTCAGAGTGGGCAGAGAGAGGGCAGCAACAAATGTCATATGAACTCTGGTCACATCTCACATCAAACTGCTCACATTACCTTGATTGATGCATACCTTGATGAGCCTTGATACCTTGATGAGCTCTGCATGCAGGAGAACATCTATGTAATAAGCTGAGCAGGCAGTCCACCACCAATAATGTGTTAAATAAATCACCAAGTGCTTTGCAGCACTAGGCATATTTTCCAAGAAAACATATAATTAGATCCAGCTTTCAAAAGACAAGCAGTTTTTCCAAATGTCCTATGACATGGCATGCCCAGCTCCATCGTGGAGAAGGATGAAGAATGTGCTGCCTTTTCCCCAAGCCACCCAGCATGGAGATCTGTCAGGTCCCTTCCTGTGGTCAGGGTAAGGAAGATGCAGTTCCTGGCTTTGAAGCATTGGGGTCGGCAGGCAGCTGGACCCCTGCTCCTACCTCTATCACACTGACCCTGTGTGCCAGTGGTGTGCTGGCTCTGGAGAGCAGCTCATCACCTGTCTTCTCATTCCTGTGCCTGTGTGAAGCATGACATCGAACAGAAAATGTGCCAAAATAGTGTGTATAAAGTTTTTAAAAACCAAATGCTTTGAATAAGGTATGTCTTAAGCTAAACTAATTTTGTTCAACCAGTTGTAAATCAGTGTATCTTAAGCCCATTATTGCATGCCAATTTTGTATTTCAAATTAGCCAGGATGCTAGAGACTGGATGAGAAACCTCTAGTGATGGAGCACACCTCTGTGGTATGCGATATAGCTGCTGTAGGTGATAAAAAACCTCCATTCAGGGCAACACCTGCAGATTATAGAAAAAATACGTGGAGGAAAAGCCCATTAATGCAATCCAGAAGTGTGTGCATGAACTAACACCACTCAGTGGAGCTCATGGCACTGAAAATCCTACTGGGGCAGCATGGGAACAAACAAAATGTGTTTAAATGCTCAGGTATAAACTTGATGGTTTGGAGATGATTAGTGCACGTGTTTTTGTTTTCTTTCACACAAGTAACAGCTTCTACCAGCACACATTAGTCTATGTTAAATGTAAGACCCTTGAGGAAAGGACAATCAGATTTTAGTCAGGTAAAAATGAATATTATTTCTCTGAATTTCTCTCTTTTTCCCCCCCCCTTTAAAAATGTTTACAAAAGGATTTTTTTCCTAAAGGTACTTTTAATTAAGATTACCTATAAATCTGCTTCTATACTTATAGATCTGCTTCTATCTCTGTAATAAACTGATAAAGTATCTTTCAGTTACTTGTCATTGAAACTTCAGCACTAAAACAGCACAATTTTTTTCCTGTTTCAATACACATTCAAATGATAAAAAACACAGCTGCGCACACAATCTGAAAATTGTTTATTGTCTGTCCCAAAGGTTTAAATCTTCATATTTATATGAATGGTTGAAAGCAAAGGAGTTGTCACTAGGCAAATGAAGATAATAATTAGTTTTTCAAGTATTTGTGGGGAAAAAATTTTCCATTTGTCTCTAGTTAGTGTACTGTGTAGTCACTGCCCAAGAAACCAGGAGAATTCAAAAAAAATTATCACAATTTTATGTGCAAGAGAAATTTCCAGTGCAGTTTTTTTTGTGTTCTTGGTAATTTCCAAATCACTTTTAATATCATGCACAAAAGTGGAAGAAAGAAAACCATGCAATGTTAGACAGTGAGTGAAAACGTTCCTGACTTTCACCCTATCTGCAATCAGAAGAAAAAAAACACCCTTAAGTTTCTCCACCTGCTTCGAAATTCAGGAAAGACATTAACCCCACAAATACCAAGTTATGCAATAGTTATATAGAATAACTTCCCATGGCAGTTGAAGGGAAATGGAAACCGAAGTTTTCGCTGTCTTATCGAAGAATTACTGCAAAATATAATTTTCTAGCCAAATGAAAGGAGGTAGAAGGCAGTAAACACTCATGATTATTCTCTGGATTTGCAGAAATCAGTAGCAGAACTTCCAGTGATTTAAGCACCCATGATTTCACTAGGAAGGAAAGGAATGTAGAGTTGGAGGAGGAGCTTTCTCCTTTTGAATTTTCACTAAATAATTAGTTAAGCTTCAACAATTTTCAATACAGGTCATAATTGCTTCAAAGTGCTACACTCACGTGATCAGTGTCTTTTGCAGACAGAGCTGCACCACCAGGGAATAGCCAACATAATTATGTGGCACAGTTTGGCTCAAATTAATAGTTCTGAGAGTTCAGGTTAGGAGAGATTAGATTTCCAAGTTGTCTAAACCATGTGCCTAGAAATGCCTCTTTATATCTTAGCCTTTCGTAAAACAAAATAATGACCCATAAAATTATTTTTGCTCCTGGAGGGCTGCCTGCACACTTTCCAGCACTGCCTGGAGTTAAGTGCTCTCTGACTAACACTGCTCTGAGACATTTTATTCAAGTAGCAAAGGCCAGAGGAATTCTCACATGAACATCCTTTACCCTACAGAAGTTCCCTCCACTTGGCTGCATCTGCTGGAGTGGCAGAAGCAATACTTTTTACCACAAGGAAGAGCAATGAAGCTGGCAGCTAGAACTGACATCTGTGATATCGCCTATCCTAGGAGGCTTTTCCAGGGCTTCAGTGTTTGCCAGATGATCAGCTGCTGAGGCTGAGCGCTCCCACACAGAAGGCGTGTCTTCAGCTGAAATTTTTGGTAGGACATTTTAATCAATACAGTTCATCTTTTTTTTTTCAAACTAAGACCATGGGAAACATTACTGTCTTCTCAAGAGTTCTTGTTAAGAATCCCTAGCATCTCTTTTTTTGGAACATAAATTTGAAATTTGGGGTTAGTAGATTGTCTAGCCCCAAGCACAGGATTTTGTGATTGCACAGAAGTGAGGACACACTCTCCTGTATTCTTACAACTCATCTTTATGGATGAACTGGGAAAAGCTGGATTTAGCATAGAGTGATAAAAAAAGTTATAGGAGTTACAGGAACACAATAAAATAACTGGGTGAAGATGGCAGAGGGAGTCAAACACCCAAAGAATAAAATGGCCTATTTTCCCAGAATGAAAAGATTGAAGGGGAAAAAAGGAGAAATCTCAAGGTCAAAACATCTGTAAAAACCAGAAAGATCAAAATTATAGGACTTGGAGCTGATACTAGATTTGTATTCCAGTAGGACAACTGTTTTAGACATTATTAAGCATCCCATGTTTTAAAAGTGTTCAACAAGAGGTAGCAACATACTACCAGTATCATTTACTCCATAAACTCTGCCTGTGGAGTTCTGTGCTGCACGTGTTTTCAGAATCACAGTTTAAACCACAAAGATGACTCAATAGAATATTACTACATCTCTGAAGGATAAATTAACAACAACAACAACAACACAAAAGACACATCCATGCACCCCCTCTGATGTGTGAGTTCCTGTTTTAAAAAGTAGGAATATAGCAAAGAGAGAGTTTTTTATAAGCTGAGAAATGAGGAATCAAATAGTAACCATGCAGCCTTGTTCTGGCACAACAGACTCCTGAGCTGTATTGCTGACACAGAGGAAGGGGAGCCCAAGTCAGCATCTGAATTGAGTCCTTTCTACCACACTAACATCACTGACACAACTCCTCTGTCTTCTTTCCCAGAACTGAAGGCTTTTATCTGTGTATTTTACCACAGAAATTAGGGAACTTTCTGTAAGGCTTTTTTTCTTTCTTTTCTTCCTATTATTTATGTAAGGCTATCAGTTTAAATTTTAGGCATCACTTAAATTCTCAAAGCCATTTCCTCTCAGACATTACCCATTCCTGACTGCCCTCTGAGGTACCTAGTTTTCCTAGCAGCCTACATTTTTAATGATAAAATCACCATGTCCCTGGCACATCTGCTGCCAAGTATGGACCATACACTTTCTCTCCAAGCAAACAGTTACCTGAGTTTAAACTGTGAAGTTACATAGTGCAGTATAATTTCATGAGTCTTTTGCATTAAGACAATGTTGTTTATAAGTGCTTTCCTTACAGAATCTAGTAATTATCCTAATAGGCCTGTTTCTATCAGTAAATTAAGTCCAGTGAAAACATACAGTACATGCATGACTAGAGAGCTCTTAATTAATTTTCAGATAATTAAACCCCTTTCAGATGATTAACCCAGTTTTGGGATTCATACGGACAGTGTAACAAAATATGCCAGAAGGTAACAAAAACATGAATATTCATTCTTAAATTGTTCACCACAAACCACAGAGACCAGGAGACATCCCACACTGCCAATCTTCTGTGGGGACTTGTATTATCAAGTTTACTAAAAAGACACCTTTCAGGTATTAAAAAAAAACAGTCTTTTATAGGAGAAAAACAATTTTGTTATTATTCATACCAGTTTCTAGTTTCTGAAGATTTTCTTATCTTAAAGTGTACATTTTTCTAAATTTATTAAATCTAATTCAGTTCTGATGCCATCCCCCACCCAATCAGCGCAGTGAAATTAGTGAGTATAATTTTAATATACAGATATTGTAACAGATGGTACATTCAGGATTGCTACTTTGAACTTGCAGAAACTATTTAATTAAAGTGTGATTTCATTCAAAGCAACCTAGCCCTGGCATAATAAATCTTATTCTTGAATGGGAGATTGATGAATGGAATACATATACATAGCCAATAGTGTTTCAGCATCTTTACAGTAATTTGTTTTAAAGTCTTATCTGGTTTAATGTAATCTGAAGTAAACTAAAACTGAGTATTTCACCAAGATACACACCTTCTCCATAAGATAAAAAAAACATGAAAATATATTCCTCTTTCTTCAGGATCCACAATATAGGCAAATGAAATTCAGTCCAATAATAGGGTCACTAATGTAAGCAGCTTGCTATCCTGCAGCCTCCGTGTCTACTCAAAGCACAGTTCTGTCATCCCTGAATAAGGCACATAAATAGAGTAGAGAAAATACAAGAATAAGACTGATAAAGTCAGGTTTCAGTTGCCTCAAAATAATTTTTACAATTCCAACCATGTCATTTAAAATTTTTTTTAAAATTAAAAGCACTGAAGCAAACAGGCAGTCAAATCATTGAAGTTCTCACACTGTTCTCCACCTAAGGAAGGATACATTTCCTGATCTGATAGACTGAGAACATCACTCTGGGCCTGAACTAATTTCAAATTAGTGAGGAAGTTACTGCTGTTACCAGGGAAAAACAATGAGGCACAAGCTCTCTACCTCACAACAAAGTTACTGTAAGAAGCAGCAAAAGCAGAACTGAAGTGCAGACCCTGCAGTTCAACTGAAGCTGGGTAAACCAACATTCTTCCCAAACAAATAGAGCAGTTTGGTTAATCAGTTAATAGGAAAACTCCAATAATATGTGATGAGTATTCCTTTTCACAAGAAGCCTTGTCTAAGTCAATACCAGGTAGCTAAGAAACTGGATGTACAAGATTTCTTTTGGCCAGAAACAATGTATTTGACATATGAGATCTTCCTAGGGATGTCCATGTGATTTTAACTTCCCTAACTCTCTAAATGAAAGGAAAAACACCAAACAAATACACTGAAAAACACTTTCAAAAGGAGCTCCAGTCTATTATCAGCATATTTAATTGCTGTCCAAGCAATATTTCAGCAACTGTTGAGTAGCAGCATACAAAAAATTGTAATTTGGCAGTTACAGAGACATGGTTATCCAAGAGTTAATCAGCTATCCTTATGTGCATATGCTGTTCTTTTCCACAGAGGAGTGCTTCTTCCCAGCACATTGCCAGGTAGTTTGGGAAAGCTCCCTCTGTGTTAACCATCAAACTCTCTTCTTGTGACAAGTGGAGAACAGTTCCAGCATTTCCAATTTGAGCATTGAATTGTCTTCACCTTATTTGAACCTGATTTTCTTTTTGTTTCAATATTATTTTTACTGAGCCTCCTCTGAGGATCAGTTTGACTAGGAAGATCCATATGCCAAGGTTAAACAGCTAAATGGAGTGAGTATATATTCAATTAGCTGAAAGTTATTTCAGCTGAGCGGGCTGAGAAATGTCTACTGACTGAAAAGCTGCAAAAGCTAATGGATGAGTCATTATATTTTCTAATTATTCAATACAAGCTGAACATCAAATATTTTGTACCATTAATTAAAAAAAAAACCCAAAATGAAAAAACCAACCAAAAAAACAAAACCCAGCAAACCCAAGAGTAATAAACCCAATTATTCAAATATTGAAATTGTTTTGGATTATAGAAGCCCCAGTCTTGTAAAGACAGTGGTAATGAATCATTGCACTAAATCAAACAAACTGTCCAGCTTCCAGCATCAAACAACTGCTTCAATTGTGGGTGTATTAAAAGAAATACTCTTATTCTCAGTGATGACTTACAAGCCGTTTCACAAGCAGCCTTTGCAAACTTACATTGACATTATTAGAAAAATTACAAAGAACAGAGAAGGGAATTTAAATACATTTAAATAAACAATTAACTGATAGCCTTTTCCAAAACACGAATAATCCTCCTTAGTATGGTTTATAATTATTTCTATTGCAGTAGTGTTTCAAGACTTAGCCACAGCACAGATTCCCTTTGTGCTAGATGCTGTACAAGAACAAAAAAACAATCCTTGCCTTGAAGAACTTATACGCAAGCCTGTGGTTACTTGCTAGACAATGCATTTTAGACCATAATTGCCTCATTTGTTCCAACCCTGATCATCTCTCATCTTTCTTAATGGAATCAAGGTATTGACATCACTGTTGCTGGGTACAGAGTATGGATTTATGTGCAACCATATGCACAGTTATAATGAGAGGACTGCAGTTATTGTTGAATTCCTTATTCAGAAAGCATATTATTTCTTTGTCTTTGATATGTTAAGCAGTAACTGCTTTTCTCTGAAAATATTTAATATACATAGCTAATTCAGCTTTGCTGGCCATGAGCTTCTGTGCATTAAGCCATCTGCTTTTATGGGGAATGGGAGAGGAAAGAAACCAGGTCAGTTGTCAGCAGATAAAAGAGAAATAAAACTCAATTTGATTAAGTAGAATATCAAAATATAAGTTAATTGAGACAAAAGTGAATTAAAATCATTGCCTACTGTCACTTCTGAAACATTATGGCTTATTATTATTATTCTTATGCAAGAGCACCCTCAATCCCTGCCTGCAATAGCTGCACACTGTAATTTTTATTATTGCCTCAGGGGTTTGCTAAAACTCATCCTTGGAAAAGCAGTAGAATTTCAACAAAATTACATCTAATCACATTTCTTAACCTCAGTCAAAGATTAATTTGTCCTGTTCTGTTTATCATTGCAGAAGATGCAAATTTCATCTCTTAATTGTGCTTTCTTTCATTCTCTCTGATTCCAGAGGCAAATGGCATTCTTAAACACAATTGAAAATCTTTGTTTCCATTATAGTCAAGATCAGTTTTCAGTTAGTTTCACAGAAGTCAAAATATCCTCACGAGTTTCAAATATGACAAATTTGTGGTTAAATCTTTAAATTTACCCTGAATCAATTTATTCTATATTTTTTCTCTTTTCTCTAAATTCGTTACAGTCACAGACAAGTTATGTTTCAATCAATCTTAGTTACAGAGAGCACATATTTTTCACAAGCTGATGTCATCTCTCAGGACATTTTTACTTCACCAAGGAAATTCTCCCTTTTGTCAGTACAGAAAATACTACTCACCACTGCTCATCTTCTACTTTACTCTATTCTTCATCAAATCATACACTCTAATGGGAGTACTGGCATCCTCCTGAGTAATCCTTCACCTCTTGTCCTTAAAATTCTCTACTCTTGCATGTAACTGTGGAGGAGAATAAGGTCATAGTAACTTAGGTTTTATGTGATATCAGTTAAAATAAAAAGAAAAGCAAAACCCACAACAACAGTCTACATTGCTAGACTCCTAAGTCTTTTTCTGTAAGAGAAAAAAAATCTGCTCCTTTATTGGCTTTGCAAAGGAATTAGCATGCAATTGAATGTCATCATCTTTGCCAAGCAAATAGCTGTAGGTATATATTAAACACTCCTAAGTCGCTTCAATCCCATTTAGTCTTCCACCTGCCATTCAGGCAGAAGCAGAAATACTATACTGAGACAGAAAAAGAATACAAATCTGTGTATTTCAAACACACAGCTTCTTGCCTGGCTGTTCTCACTCTTGCACAAAAAGTACAAAGATAATCAGGAGGTGTCAAAACATACACCAGTCCAAAAAAACGGCATTTAGCTAAAGAAATAAATGGTATTCACATGTTTTCCACAAGTTGTCTTGCTTTTACATCATCAGCCATATGGACAAAGTAGAGGTTTATTGGTTATGAATACAAGTAATTATAGGTATTCTTCTGTATATTTCACTGTATATACAGATATATACTGCTGCATGCCAGACAACTTTTAGAGCAGAAAAACACAGTGTTCCATACCCAGTGTGGTGATGACTGAGGTCTGAATGAGGTTTGAATCTGTCACTCACCACAGATATATTCTTAAACATATGTGAGCATTTTCTGCTTGTACAAGAAATAACCTGAATGACAGAAGTAGGAATAACAGCAGTGGGATTGTTCATATTATTTTATAGAAATTTTACCTGACAACCCATACCATCTTTCTCACATGTTTTCATACTAAAAAGTACATCTGAACACCTAGCTGCTGGAAAGTTTGTCCTGAGACATGTTACTCAGAATTGTTTAAAGTCATGAAAATCAACTCTGCAGGAAACAGCCAGATTATGATTTTCCTGCTGTTCGCTGGGCTTTGCAGACCCAACCATGCTGCCAAGCCACCATTTCCAGACCTCCATCCCTGTGCCAGTTTCACCTGTACAATGGGGTGCCAGGCATTCCCTTTATCCTTCATGCTGACACAGCACTATTTTTTTATAGTTTTGAAAGACCTAGGTAATGGAGAGCCCCATTACCAGCACTCCTCCTGCCTTTGTTTTTTGCCTAACTGAGGTACAACAAACTAAGGTACATCTTCAACAACACTCTGTTTTAAAAAAATCCATAACTGTAAAAAAGAAACGTGGTATAAAATCAAAACCAATATATCAAACACCAACAAAACCTGCTGCTCCTTGTGACCAATTGCTTCCTTTGTGCTGGGGTTACACTGAGGCGTCAGGGAACATGTGGGCACTGACAGGCCCTGTGGGACTCCCATGGCCACTTCCCACCCCACACATTCCCAGGGCCCCCAGTCCATTCCCCTCAGAGGTGTCCAGTGCTCCAGTGGGGGCTGTGGCAAAGCTGCCAGGCCCCACCAGGACCCCATGGCCACTTCCCACCCCTCATATTCCCAGAGCTATGAGCCCATTACCCTCAGAGGTGTCCAGTGCTCCAACTGGGGCTGTGGGAGAGCTGCCAGGCCCCACCAGGACCCCATGGCCACTTCCACCCCTCACATTCCCAGAGCCATGAGCCCAGTCCCCTCAGAGGCACGCGGTGCTCCGCCTCACACTGCGGAAGAGCCGCCAGGCCCTGCCCTGCCATGTCAGGAAGCCCTGGCCCCCACCATGCCCTGAAGGTTTCCTGCAGTTTTAAGTTTTAGAAAAATACAACCCATACGTCTCAGAGTTGCTACTTTGCCGTGTTTTTACAATTTTTCCTTTCATTAATTCCTTCACCAATTTGCTGTTATGCTGCCCCAGTGATGGCTGTCAAGAGGTCTTGAAAACCAAAGTACCAAAAGAAAACCAAAGAGGGTCTCCTTGTTCCTCAAAGTCTGAAGCCAAAGAAGGCATCTCCTAGCAGTAACTACAGAATCCCCCACTCCAGTACGCACGTCAATCACCTGAGCAAAGAATTTGTCAACACTTTTGCCTCATGATCAGGAGTTAAAGAAAGAAGCACCTCACTTGTACATACAAATCCATATCAATAAAATCTATCACAAAATTTAAACACCTAGGAAAACATCTCTGGCAGGAACACCTATTCTTTGTTTCTTTTACCCTGACACCTAAGACCAACAAAGGAATATTTCTTGACAACTTTTTACCCTCATTGTAAAAGTGATAGCTAATTTTAGTGTTACTTTGCATTTCCTTTTTATCCCTCAGATCACACTGCTTCCTATCAGCAAGGAGGTGAGGTTAAAAGAAAACAAAATATCCTTGGCTAGTTATTTTAATGCTTAAACTGCAGACCATTTAGTTATTTTCATAATTGTTTTACCATAACTAGTTTTCAAAATATAAGCATCCCCAAAAACTACAAAGTTTTTTGAGTTTGAGCTATTTCAGGTATCAAGGTTTCTATGGCTTTTTGATAAAGAATTATATAAAATGAATTCCATATCTTTTCTCTCTGAGCAATGACGTGTCTTTACACCATATTTTCTGTCAAACAGTCTTTTAAATAGATATATTTCTCAGAAATACAGTCAGAGGTTGTTACTATCATTACTGCTGAGTTTGGCACATCTCTTCCCTACTACAGCAGTATTTATTAATAGTTTAGATGCTATTTTTTCCCAATCTTGTAACATCCCTTACAGGCATCAGAGTAAATGCCTTTGCTGCATTGACAGCATTGTACAAATTCTGTTTTGATTGTAATAGTCAATTTTTCATCTTTTACGGTAATAAAATTAGAATTTAATCGGAACGTCAAGATTTAAAACAACCCTGGCAAGAACCTGTTCTACAGATGTGTCACTAATAAGCAACAGAATACCATACCTTTGACAATTACAGGGGCTTGGGGGGTTTTTTTGCTTTTAAAAAAGACAACTCCACTTCATTATTTTTAAAAGCCTTTGTTGTGGCAAGTAATGAAAATTATATTGTTCCTTTGACTTGTCATGTAGAGGGAGGTGTCTTTGATCATATAAGTATCATGAATTCTGTCAATATTTTCTCTTTCCTATCCATGATCCCAAAGTACAAAGAGTTGCTATAGGGCAATAAAAATGACATATTTGCTTAAGGAGATAGGTATTGGTCCTTAGGGGCAGTTTCCTTTGAAAAAGAATATAAGAAAAAAAATTAAATATCTGTGACATGAGTTGTAGTGAAACCACTTCTCCCAAGGAAAGACAATCACTTTGTAAATTATAAGCCTCTCAGCAAATGGATTTTCTACTTTCCCAGGGGCAAGACAATGCTTAGGAACACACTGATTTTTTGTAAAAACTGGAGTCTCTACTTCAGTTAGAAGTAAAACTTCAGTAGTTTTACGCAAAAGTAAGCATTCAATAGAAGACTGTTGCTATTTTCCACTGGAAGGGAAGACTTTCACCCCACTAACGTAGTAGATATGCAAGCTTCGTTTATTATTTCAGATAGGTTACATTTATACTCTTACAGACAACTACTCATTAATAGGCACAACTGGCATTACCTAATTGGCTTACTCTAGAAGCTGTATTAGCATACACTCTGTTTTTCATTCCTAGCCTCTGTTCCTCTAACTACAAGCATTCTGTTATCTCTAACTACTCTGCTCAAGGACATACTGCTTCAGCACAGCTTCTCTGTGTCTACATGGCTCTGTTCACACAGCCATTTCTCTCTACAGAAGACTAGAAAGCTACACCTCAGCCTTATGTCTCTGCTCACTCTTCTCAAAATGGAAAGGTATCCCTGATTTCCTAGGCAATGTGTGGTGGGATTCATCCAACCTGACTTTCAGATTTCTAAATGTTACTGCCTAAACCTAAGCTAGCCATGTAGAGTCATAGAATCCTTGAATCATAATTTCTCTCAGGCTGAAAGGGACCCATAAAGATCATCAAGACCAATGTCCTGCTCCTTGCAGGACTAACTGAAACTAAATAATATCACTAAGGGTGTCATCCAGACAGTCCTGGTACTCTGACGGGATTAGTGCCATGCATATTTCCTTGGAGAGAGAGCCCATTCTCTCAGTGACTCAGACCGACCACCCTCTCAGTGACTCCTCTGACAGCTAATGGAGAAAAACAGACAGAAGGTGAATCATCACATCTTTAATTTTTATTATTTATTTTGCTCAACTTTCACACTTATATGGCTAATTACAGCTAGCCATCCTTTTCAACAGACAAGCATCAGGAGCATCTAAAAAGAGAAAAATTCAAGAAGAGAACCAATCCTATTTTTTTCACTAAAAGTACAGCAGCTTTCTTCCAAGCGGCTAAAGTTAGGAAAGATGACATTCATTCCTTATGTCCATTTCCTGACTTTTACTTTTGAATGTCATATGAGGATGTTTCATCCCAAATTTTCATGGTCTCAGTCCTCTTTAAAAGAGAGGATTCAGAAGCCAGTCTCTTATGCAATGACAAAAAAACTGAAGGACCAAAGGATCCTCAATGCAGAAGGAAAGAAATAGGTATAAAAAGCAATGTATTTTATTTTATTTTATGTAATAAATAGGAATGTGTGTTGTGTAATAAGGTGAAAAGTTTTATGTAAGGAACCTAATGTCCCTTCCCTGCTATTTAGATTATTTGTTTCAGGTAAAAAAACCCCCTCATTATTCATTGCATATGTTGCTGTAAGCACTAGTTAAAAGCTGCAGGGATTATGGCCAAAATCTGAAACTGCTGATAGGGAAGTGGTATAGCAGGCTACACCAGACTACTCAGAATTGACAAAGAGTATCAGAGGAAGAGCTTTAGCGTTCAAAAATACTCTTAAAAGTAGACTCTTCATTTTAAATATCTATTAAATTAAGAACTACTCACATCTCCATTAAGATGATGAATGCAAAACCAAGTCAGTGCTTAGAAAAAAATAAAAGGATTTTTGCAAATAAGTCACATTAATATTTATACCCACAAGCAACAGTCATTTTCCAATTACCATGTAGGTAGAACAGCAGTTCATAGCGAATTTCAGAATGAAAACGCACACCATGCAATTTCTCTAGCTCCTCTTTCTATATGGCTAATAGAAAACCAGGTGGAAAATTGCTCATGGAATATAATTAGCCTTTACTTATCATCAGTTACATTTCCAGCTGTTCTGTTTCATCCTAGACTTCTTAATTTATTCATCTGGCATATTCAGATCTGTTTCCTCCATATGCTATGTTCATAACAAGAAGAAGGAAGAAATCTTGTTTCTGGGGAATTAGTCCCTCATCTGTCAGATTCCTAATTGCAACTTCATCAGTAATTGAGTGCTTGTAAGCATGCATTTGATAGTAAACATATTTCTTGCTGTTTAGGGATATATAGTTCATAAACTCATGAAAATGGATCTGTATCACTTGGGAAAGCTAAGGTATACATTCTTACTATTTCTTGATGGTCAGATAAACTCTGATACACTCCAAGGCTGTAAAATTAAGTTCTTAAGTAAAAGACTAAGAGCTCACCAGTCTGTACCATAAGCATATTAATTAAGAGAATACTAGTCACAGCACTTTGGAGCTAAAGAAAGAAAAGATAGACCTTGGGGTTTTTTCTTTTCTATGGTATTTAATGATACACCCTGTCTTTAAAAAAATCAGAAAAGAAAATTAAGTCGTCCTCTTACATTATGAAATGTACCCAAATAATATTATTTTTCTCAAATACAGAAATTGTTTTAACTTTTTTCTTTGCATATGATTTTAACATTTTCCTTATTGATCTTGAATATAGTAAATTTGAATATTTTTCCAAGCAATTAATAACATACGCCACTCAATTTTTTCTGTTTCTTAATTGGATGTCAATTTAATAATCCAAGTGCAAATTCAGAATAAAAGCTTATGAAACACTACTTATTTGCATGGTTAAAATTAACTTTCTGTGAATGTTTGTGCAAAGAAAATTATATGGTTCATATGTCACACAAAAATGAACATAAGAACAGCACAATATGAGGAATCATATGTATATTATATGAACAATACTGCATTTGTCAGTAGTTGCACCCACTGCCCCAAGAGAAATCCTCACACAACCCTTTTTCCATCATGCTGCATGCACAGCATGACTGCCAGAGGCTCTGGCATTACTTTTTTACTCTTTTACTGAAAGAAGAGGGAGGTCAGCCTGTTATACCACTTCATTCCCACAGTTCCTCCTGGGCAAACTGGCAAGAAACAGACTGGATGGGTGGTCTGCGAGCTGGGTAGGAAATTGGCTCCCAGAGCACTTGGAGGGAAGTGATCAATGCTTCTTACTTGGGCTGGCAGCCTGTCACATGTGGGATTGATCCCCCAGTGATTGGTACAAGGCCACACACAACGCTCAACATCTTGCTTGCGAACTCCCACTCTGCAGACTCCCTTGTGCTTTTTTGAGTTGATTTGAATGAATTACTAATGTGTTTTTGCAAGCATTATTTAGAATCTTCATGTTGAAGAACGAAAATATATCTATCTGTAGATATGCAGTATTGTCAAACATACATTTTCCAATTCTAAACATGCAATATTGACTAACCTGTTAAGTGGTAATTACATTTCTAAAATAAGGTGCCTCAGTCATTCTTCCCCTTTCTTAGCTGAGTGTATGGAACTTAACAATTAATCTAATTTTCAGCTAATAATCAGAAGTGGATTTCTGGAGTCTGCACCAGTCATACTGAGTGACATCTTGGTGCCTCTCTCGCCACCTAGAACTGTTACAAACTGCCTGCCATCTGGTTTGTGGGAACTTGGCATCCTCTTGTCCCCTGTGACTCCTGCCCCCTTTACTCAGTATCATTGATCTGAAAAGGGTGAAAAAGCTTCAACAAAATGACATGGCCAAGTCCTCAAAGAGCTCTAGAGGAGGAGACATAGCTGCTCCACAATGGTAGAAGAAGAGAAGTAATAGACCAACACGCCCTCCCTTTCCAAAAGAAGCATAAAGAAGCAGTGGAAGTGAAAAGTCAGAATACAGATCACTTTTGCCTTCTGTTGTATGAGACTTGCTCTTGGTCTACCTCAGAGATTTCAGAAAAGAAAGGAGAGGTGTATTTATATCTTCCACCTGTGTGAGGAAGGTGGGCAGATAGATTTTTTCCTCCATTTGCCTTCATATCCTGTGAGAGTTGTAGTCTTGCAGATGTCCCTCTGAAGCTAAGGAGAATGATGGAGAAGGATATTGTTACATTCCCAAAGGAAAGACAACATCTGTGAATGTTAGTTATATGTTATAATACAAAACGTGTGACTTTGCCTAAATATTAGAAGTAATGACATGAAGGAACAGCTGCAAAAGGTAGCCAGAATAAGAAAGTACACTGCATGTGATTAAGTTAGTTGAGGATGTCCATTAGCTTGATCCTAAATATCAATGGGTATCTAAATTTCTGGAAGTGAGCTAGATCAGAATCTTCTAATTCTACCCATGGACAGATTAGACACATCAAAGGCAGCTATCCTTAAGTATCCAGAATGGATAACTAAATAATTGACTAACACACTACCAGTCAGTGATTTTTAAGTGTGTCTGGTATGAATAGCAGTCACATAAATCTAAGAAAAGATTCCATGTATTTTATGTGAATATATTTGAAATTTATTCCATTTCCTTTGAATTGCTTCACACCAAACAGATCACATTGTGCTAATATTGGCATATTAAGACATGAATTAAAAGGAGTGTGTAGTAATGAGGAATAAGGAACCAAAAATCATTACTAGTATTACATGTTACACATGAACAGAAAGCCAAATAATTGTGCCTGTTAGTGAAACGGAGATGTCTTATAATGATATGTATTCATACATTATAATCAAACCGATGTTAATATATTCCAAGGTAAAAGGATTACAGACATCTCATCAGAGAACTCTGTCATTCACATGTATGAATCCTATTTACACCTGGCTAACAGAAATTAAAATTCATAACAAAAACTGTGTGAACATTTGCTTGTTTAATTAAAATTAAATATATGAGTCTGTGTTCGAAGCTACCTTATATAAAGAGTATAAAAGTGAAAAAAAGAACATTAAATTCTTAAGCTAACAGCAACTGGCCTGGTTGTTGTAGATCAGATTCTGATCCCACTGTCTGAATATATTTTCTGTCATCTGTGCAGAGAGAGAGATCAATGAAAATGTTAATTAATACTTATTTTCAAAAGAACACTGAAGATCAAGAGATAAGTATGTCACATTAAAAATATGTCACATTTTTCTTGAAAAATTATATATTACATATGTAGTATTAAAATTGCTTTATTTTGAATAAAATGTACAAATTTTATCAGTGTATTTTAAACTGGCATATGTTTAATTTATAGCTTATGTATTTAATAAAAAGGATGTTAAACAATCAAATTCATAAGAACTAAGCAGCTACCTAGAAGACAATAAAATTATTACTGTCCTGATAGACACAACATTTTAACTCCTTTCTTTAATAGGTAGTTGTCTTAAGTAGATAAGAAAAAAGCAGAAGCCTCTAAAACTACAGTAAGATTATAAAGTTCTTTGTATTCTTAAACAAAGGCTTTCTGATATGATCCGTAATTTTCTTCCTTAAAAGTATAGATGCCAAATATTCCCTGTTCCAAGAAAAACAGGGAGGTTTTCCATTCCCTAAAAAGTACCAAAAGCTACATCTGTTCAACCTTCTTTGGCTGAGCAGTGCTCCTGCCACCTCATCCAATGGCTAGAACAGTTCAGCTGGGAAATGGGTTCCAGGTGCTCCTGGGCATAAGGGGCTGAAGTCACAGCTCCTCATTCCCAGCAACATTTTGGCCCTGGCTCCTACCTTTCCTGTGGATTAAAGACATGCTGGGAAGCTGGAGCACCATCAAACTGAAACCTATGCAGCCAAAATACTGCAGCTCAACCCTCCCCTCTCCAATGAGGCAGCAGCTTGTTCACATTATGACTAGTACTGCTGAACAGTACAGTACAAACCGATATTTAAAAAAGGTCTGTACTGGACAGACTAATCTACTTTTCTACATCATCCCTTGTAATTTCAATATCATATTTCTGGTTAATGGTTTCATCAAAGATGTTTTGCAGTCCTGTGACAAACTAAGAGATTGTAATAAGGGCATATTTGTGAAGTGGCCTGATGACACATAGTTTGTGTGTTCTTATAACATCCATCACCAAAAAAGCAGCGAAAAGGCATTGGCAGCTCCAGAGAAGGAACAGAACCAAGAGACTTGAAGCAAGTGTTTAGGACTGCAAAACACTTTGGGCTTATCACCTGGTACCCTGAGATTCTGTGACCCATCTCTAAAACTGGACAATTGCTTCAGTACTTCTCATCAGTACGCTGTGAAGAATGAGCACAGCAGAAAACCCTGTGAAAGTATTAATAAGGACTGGTTCTGCTGATGCCATTATGTGCTCCTGCCAATAGTATGTGTCAAATACAGTTAAAATCCTTAGGGTGCTCTCTCTTATATGGCACAGAAGTGAGACCTAATTAAATTAACAGAAAAAAGTTCTTCTTCACAATAGCTTCTCAATCAGAAATCTAGGTAAAGAGAACTAATGAACCTTTCTATTTTTAATTTTGAATTTAAAAACAGAATGTTACAGATCACTACCTATTTACATCACTGCATTTCTCATTTGCTACTAACAGCACTTCTCCTCACTGAATCCATTATTAATTTGTATAGTTAAGTAAGGAAAATAAAGCAGCTAATTTACTTCTGATAATTAATTAACTTTGAATGAACTATTTATGAGTAAAAAATAAATGCAACTATTGGCAATTTCTGTGTACTACTCTATGACCACTATGAAAAGCCAGAACTGTTTGTTTGTCTACTTGTACATGCTACATTTACATGAGGAAATCTGATTTTTACAAAGGTATTATTCTATCATCATCTCTCTGTCTTCTGCAGTATTTGCAAATGTAAATTAATTTATCACTATGTATACTAAATACGCAGATTCACCCTGAACCTTTACATCAACTATTGTGCAAATTGTTTGATAAGAAATCAGCTGTCAATACACAGAAGCTTCTGTCTCCACATTATGCAGTCTGCAGAAAAATTAAAATGCATTGGAAGCCCCAGTTCTGTCAAAGGACAATTTTTACTTGAGTAACTAGTTTGATTTTAAATTCTCTTTAATGTCAGGCTTAGGTGATGAGAAATTCATGGAAGTGATTTAGAATGAAATAAAATACAGCTTCTATTAAATGACAATTAGAATAATGCCTCTGTTATGCCAGCCTACCAAAAAAGCCAATGAGACAACACGTTCTCAGAAAATGGCAACACAAAAGCTTTGTTTCTGAGAATTCCTGTGCTTACTTTCAAGTTTATTTTAAAAATAACTGTCTCTGGCATCCATCCCATATTAATTAAGTATTTGCTACCCTTAAAAGCTATCATGCTTTGATTCAGAGAGAAACTTCCAGTGCTGAACCTCCTTGCAGATTCAATTCCTCCTCAGACAGCCATTTTAATTAGCTAAAAAAGATACTTTTGGGTTTTTTTTCTGGAAAACAACATACTGAGCACCTCTGGCATTACAGTTCTTTTCCTCAAGAATTAATAACCAGTGAGGAGTTGTTTTATTGTGTGCCTGACAAATGTAAAATCTTATAGATCACAATATTTTTTGCAGTAATCTGCAAAAGCATCTATTCTTTGATTTATTAAATCTACATTACACTTATGTTTAAAAAACAATAATTTCTCATTAATCCTTTATTCAAAATCTTGGTATAAATTGCAAGCATGGAAGAGATGCTTCTGTCAAAGTCAGCTAAGAAAATTGCAGCAGCCTAAAGCCAGAGGTTCTCTCCAGTCAGTGACAGATCAGAAAGTTGTTTTCTGGTCACAGATTGTGCTAATGGCTTAAGAGAGTGCAAAAAACCTCACCCCAACCCGACTTCTTCCTTGATTACTTTAACCCCAGTTCACACACCTTAGTGCTTTGCACCCCTGAGATCTAATTGTGAAGATCTTTCTTTAACCATTCATGGTGAGAATGGAAGTTCAGCTGAACCCAGTAAACATTCTCAGCCAGTGTTGAACAAATTTCTCAGCATGAGGGATGTTAGAGTGATGTTACAGTGATGTTACACCCCTGCACTAGTGCTAAATTCCTAAGGGTCAGTGCTACATTTTGTGGTGGTGGAAGCCAAGGTGAATCCTCAAATTTAGTACTGAGAGCTGGATCTAATGCTGTGTGCCTACAACTTCTTTCCTTTATGCCAAGTGCATGCCGAGGGTGCACTAACCCTTCCTAATTTGGCTTTAGTATTTTTAAATCTTTTGAGACCAGTGGGGAAGTTCCCCACTGTTCATTCCTGTAGCAGTAGAATTTGAACCTAAAGGCCACCTAATAGGAAATCTGTAGGGAAAAGAAGACATGGTATGTAATTAAACATGTTTCTCTAGGGTAAAAATTACCTCTCATAATAGTATGTGCTGTATGTGCATGTGTGACACCATGTTTCTGCAAAAAAAGTTAAAATCGGTCCAGACAGTGCTTAATGTGATGTTTCCATCTTAAAACTTCTATCAGATATTTTTCAAGTAACTTCAGACACAAAGTATGCTGAAGTGCAAGGTTTGAACTGAAGTCATACAATTATTAAGGAATTGGAGTAGGTATAATGTACCAGGAATGTACAGAGCTGCATGTAATGAGACTTGAATTTCATTGCTTATCTGCTGGATCATCAGAGGTTGGGTCATCTCATATCAATCCTCTGTATCTGTTTTATCTTCTGCACTTTACCTGCACAGATCTGTAGGTCTTAGGAGCAGCTACAAACTGTCCCCCATGCAGTACCTTTGAACACAAGAGTTCAGTTTTTTCTGAGGTCTTTAAAAGCCACAACACAAATATGTAATAATGACATAGTTCATAACAGAAATGTAGAATATCAATTTATTTAAAAAGTAGGTGAATACTTCTAATTATATTAAAATAATGTTATTTTAGCATGTTTTCAGTAGTGGGAAAAGGTTGATTTACTTAGGATCTGGTCTTGGTTAGCCAAATGCTGAACAGATTCCCTAGTTTTGACATGTTTTCCTGGTGTAGGAATAAAGAATGATGACAAGATTTATTTTCGATCACTGAAACTCATACTAAATGTGCAGAGTGAAACTGCCAGTTCTGCTCCATTTGGGGGAAAAAAGGGCTAAAACAAAATAGCATCAACCAAGGAAATAGAAACAATTATCTTCTGAAATTGTCCTCAAAGAAAAAAAAAAGAAGAAAAAAAAATATTAAAAGACTGGAATAAGGAGAGCAGAATTGTTATTAACAGTGGTGATTGAAGAGGTAGATATCTGGATTTATATCCAGTCCTTAATGTGTCATTCAAAATCAAAGCAAGGTTGGATACGCCGAGAAGATTGCAAGAGTGTATGTATATAAAAGACAGTCTTTTATTTAAATGTTCTGCTACCCACTTGAGAAGAGGGGTTACCTATACCCTTGACAGAAATGTGTCCTGCATCCTTTGCTTTTCTTGCAGATGTTTCAATGTCTCAAAGCCTGCAGTTAAAACTTTTTATATTACACTGAACTCCTTAAAATCCAGGTTTATGCTTTACTCCTTATAATTATAATGAATATCATTGCCTCAGAAATCCTTCTGATTTCAAAGTTGTTTTCTAAGACTGGGAAAATGAAGGCAAATTAGTTCTACTTCGTCAAGCTTGAGTTATTCTAAGGCAGTTTACCAAGTCTCTTTAAGGAGAAGAAATATCCCAGTTTTACAGAGGAGCATGGCAGCTTTTCCCTGGGTCTTTTGGTGCTTAGGGACCTGCCTGTTAACTATTAATATCTGCTGCAGGACATCCAGCCTGTGCCAGAGTAACACCGGCCAAGAGAAGCCCTTCCCCCTCCTCCCTCAGGAGTCCTTTAGTGTTTCCTCATTAGCCCTAGAAAGGAGTCAGAGGTTCCTTAGACCCAAGGTCAAAGGAAACTCTGTTAACTCAGAAAATCACTTGGCTGCTTTAGGGCATTTCCTCAGGCAGATCAAGCCATGCATCAAGAGGGCAGCCTGGGCCTCCTGAGGGGCTTGGGGCCCTCCCTTCTACTGCTGCCCCCCAGCAACCCCAGCATTTGCTGCTGGGCCCCAGTGTTGGGATAGGGTTTCTGGATTTCTGGCTGGCAGCCCTGCTGAAGGGTTTCCATGGCCACCCACTCCACTGCCAGGTTCTTGGCAGAGCACAGCAGGATGGGCAGGGCAGCCTCTCCCTGTGCACCTGCCACCCACCACCCTGTGATGAGCTCCCCCCTCACCTGTACCCCATCACCTCTGCCCTTGCATGCACACAGGTACCTATTTCTCCACCTTCTTCTTTTTTTTTTTCCAAAAATTCCTCTTAAGAAGAGAAACCAAGATCTTATCTTCCCCAGAATTTGCAGGCTGCAAGGCTAGCTCCTGGAGCAGCCACCAAGAGTTCAAAAGATAGCACCCCCAAGCAAGGGAACAAACCAAATAACAAAAGGCTCTGTCTTGTGCCTGAAGCAAACTCTTTGGAGATTTGTGGACATTCCCCTGTGGACAGGTGGAACCCCAGCCCTTGCCACCATGGTGAGGGAATGGATGCAGGGGGCATTGTCCCCACAGCTGTGCCCCTCCGAGCACCAGCATTCCCAGACTCCAACTGACACCCCTTGTTTGAAGTGGACACATAGGAAGGGTGTTCCAAAATGGGCAGCTGCCACCTGCCTGTAGTCAAGGGATTCACCAAGAACTACTCAGAGGCAGGTTAAAAGCCTGACCTTTCACCCTGTCCCTACTTCCAGGACTGATATGTAATGCACTGAAGTGTGGAGCCAGGCTTCATCCCTATTAAACCTTTAGGGATGGGAAATCAGAGATTATTTTTGAATTGGAAATCGTGCCAACAGTCTTTTGAGGAGTCAGTCTATCCCTAGCAAACACATAGAAAGGGAAAATTTTTTCTGTCCTGCCAAGGGCATGCTTTCAAGGAGATTTCATTCTAGCTGTGCTTCATTTACAAAAAATGATTTTTCAGTGGAATACATTGTTTCAAAATATATGGCAAAAAAGCCATATTTGTTTTCTGTGCTTCCCTTTCATACAATGGAGAACTAGCTCCATGTAATTTCTCCAGCTAGCAGTACTTTTTCAATACTACTTACTATTTAAGTCATGCTGAGACCCACGAAAAATGACCAATTTATTCCAAATTTTGTCAAAACCTGTTCCCTCATTTCTAAGTATATGTGGCCCCAGACTTGCAAACCACTCTTTCTGCATACAGAGATCTGTGCAAAGCAGCTTGCAGGTTCACAGCTGAAACTGGAAATCTACTGCCACAAGGTGAACTGAATGATAAGACTGACAGACTTTAAAGTATATTTTTCATTGTCAGCGCTATTATTACTGAAGAATGCTCACACTGAGCGTGATTTTACAAATAAGCAGTAATGCCTGCCCTGGGGAATTTAAATTTAAGTCTTTGTCTGTAGAGGTTCCTTCTGGGAACTCACTCATTTAAACATTCACGAATTTCCTCTTGCATTCACAAATGCATAGACAAGGAAATTGAGCCGCAGAGAACTGAAGCATCTTCCACAAACACAGAACAACTCTGAAACAGTGCCTTTAGCAATCTTGGTACACAGATGCTGCAACTGCTCAGGAAGAACAGAGTCCAGCATGTTAGAGGTGCACATCACAACTCTACATCACAGCCATGGAGAAAAGATCAGGGTTCTGGTCCATGGCAAGTTGAGCATGAGCAATGAGCAATGCTCTGGCAGCCAGCACTGCCCTGTGGCACACAGCATGGCCAGCCAGGCAAAGGAGGGAATTGTCCCACTCTGCTGTGCACTGTGGCAGCCTCACCTCGACTGCTGGGGGCAGTTCTGGGTGCCACATTATAAAAAGATAAAAAAGCTTTTAGAGAGTGTCCAAAGGAGGGCCACAAGGACAGCAAAGGGTCTGGAGGGGAAGCCATACATGGAGGGGCTGAGGTAATTTGGCTTGTTTAGCCTGGAGAAGATGAGACTGAGGCAAGACCTCTTTGCAGGCCTCTACAACTTCCTTAAAAGGGGAAGCAGAGCGGTAGGCACTGATTTCTCCTCTCTGGTGACAGGACCTGAGGAAATGGCATGAAGTTGTGTCAGGGGAGGTTTAGGTTGAATATTAGAAAAGGTATTTCACCCAGAGGGTAGTTGGCCACAGGAAAAGGCTCCCCAGGGAAGTGAGCACAGCACCCAGTCTACCAGAATTCAGGAAGTATTTGGACACTGCTCTTAAGCACATGGTATGACTTTTGGGGATGGTGCTGCTTAGGAGCTGGACCTCATTGATCCTTGGGAGTCCCTTCCAACAGATATTTTGTGATTCTATCAGTGTGCTGAGATCCCAGGGCATGGAACAGCAAACAGTGCCTTTCAAACACTGTTCAGGCTGGCCAGCCTCACTTTTGTATGGCACTTCCTCCCTGCCACATTCAAAGGACTTACAGATTCTGCTCATCTTGGCAGACCTGGACAATTTCAGTGTCCAGAATCCTTCTGTAAGTAATGTAAAAACTCACACTTTTTTGAGAACAACCTTTATAACCTTCAGATTCTGTACATTTTAAATACATCCCTGGGCACTTTTTATTTGGTGTAAGTTGCAAGGTTTTAGTAGCAGGAAAGCTACAGGGATGACTTCTGTGATAAGACACCAAAAGCTGCCCCCATGATGGACAGGATCAGTTGATTCAGGTCCCAAGATGGACCCATTGCTGGCAAAAGCTGAGTCCATCAGCAACACTTTGACAATATATTTGAGAAAATGTAAAAAATGCTGTGTAGGAGCTGTGTGAGAGAGGTGTGAGAAAAATGTGAGAGAAACAAGCCTGTAGACACATAAATCAGCGAAAAAGGAGGAGGTGCATCAGGTACCAAAGCAGATTCCCCTGCAGGCTGTGGAGGAGATCATGGTGAAGCAGGCTGTACCCCTGCAGCCCCCCTGCAGCCCATAGAGGACAATGGTGATGAAGATACTCACACTGCAGCCACAGAGAGCCCATGCTGGAACAGCCCCCTGGAGGTCCCAAGGCTCCAAGTTGGAACAGCCCATTCATGAAGGACTGTGCCCTTTGGAAAGGACTCATACTCAAGCAGTCTTGAAGAGCTGCTTTTTCCAAGTGTTCACATGCTGCTTCCCTATCATACAGTGCAAACAGAATAATGAGCACTATATACATAAATCTATCTGCACTGTAGCTTCTGAACTGTGAAAAAAATTGTGGGTGGAGTGTGAGTGTGTTCTTGAAGGAAACTCTTTCCATACAATGCACTCAATGTCATAGGGCAAGCCAAGTATTCTCAAAGCGTCAAAAGTGGAAGATTTTATTTGATTCTTGAGGGGAGGAAGGAAAGCATTTGCTATCCTCCCACTGGCATTTTCACACCTACACAAAGCCAGGAATATAGGTCACTGTGATGGGCACTAACTCAGTATTGAGTTACTCTCTTCCATTTCCAAACCTGCCTCTATGCACCAGACACTCTTTTTAGTCTCTCTGGGATAGAAACATTTAAATTCCTGTATGATGGGGCTGAAATCTACAACTCACCAGATCTATGTTGTGTTAAAACTGCCACTTTCTAAAGTGGTCTTACATTTCCCATGAAATCTCCTCACTTTACCACCTCAGCAAACAAGCAAGGTCTGGGAGCTTTCATCTGGTAGCCTTGCTCCAAAAAGAAGTAACTATCAAAGTTCTCTGAACAAATTTCACAAGTTTAAGCTATTTATAACATTTCTCACTGCGATCTTAACACAAAAAAAAAAAAGAACGTCTATAAACTTTCACTGAAAGGAAGCACAGTGTGTCTCTGCAAGATGTTCCTGAAGAGAACAGCATGCAGCAACTTCCGACTGCAGCCTTGTGAGAAGACAAAGGTGAAGGTCACAGATTAAGAAGCCTATGCAATGACTGCATAGGCTCATTCTGCATTTGCAGAACACAAGCTTAAAGGGAACTGTGGAGAACAATGTCCAGTTCTCAGTTCTCAGTTGTCACAGGAAACCATGACATTGTGAGACTTTTTCATGAAGTTTAGTCTTAGAACTTGTTTGGGTTTCTGCCCTCATGACTTCCAGAACAAGGCTCCTCTAGAGTCAGACTGCTCTGGCAGATAAAAATCATCTTATAATTCCCTGCAGTTAATACTCTCATGAGTTTTTGCCAACATTATCCTTCAGGTCAGATAGCTCTCTTCTCTCCTGTCAGTTTTATAGAAGGTAATTATATCTGCTGCCGTTCAAGAGGAAACTGCTTCTCTGCTCTGCACTTTCTCCTGCTCCTTCTTCAGCAGAGAATGCAGATTAGAGACAAAAAAGTCGAGGCCACACCGATCATCCCATCTTCTTTCCTCTCACAGATTTATCACAAACAGTAGGCACATAGACTAGGCAGAGGCTTACTCTACACACAGACCTCCCAGCTTCCCAAAGGCAATGACAGCCATCCTAGGGTCAGATGAATATCATCACACTGAGCAGATATTTGCTAGCAAAAGATGAAGAAAGGGCCAACAACTGACAACTAAATGGTATGGAAAGTCACAGAGCGCAAGCCAGTTTCCAGGCCCTGTTGAATTTGTTAATCCAGATAGCTCCAGGGATCAAGAGGAAGCCCATGCCCTAAAACTAATCATCTGTCTTGGGATGTGGTTCTTCATCAACAGAAATGTGTTTTTATAAAAATTACAAAGGGCACATTTCCTGCATCTTCTCTTCCATCTCTCACTACCTTTCTAGAGCAATAGAGGCATTCACTGTTCACTGCTGATCATAGCAAGAGATCTCTTTGAATGAAGAGAGAGAAGGCTCTGTTTGCAGACAGGAGGGATGGATGGATGGATGTGTGGGACTGCAGCAGCGTGTGTCTGGCACCATCTACATAGAAGTATCAAAGACTTCTAAGAGAAAGCTGCAGCATCTGACTCCCTGCTCTTTGGCTTGAAAAATGTAAGTCCATGACCAGGAGTACTGATGAGTACATTCATTATTTTAATTAACAGTAGAAGCTTCTACTGCTTATGTAAGCAGACTGATATTTTGCACCTAGCAGGTCTAAAATATTGTTTTAAATATTGCTAAAATTTTTTTGGAAGTTACTTAATAAAAATTACGTTTATTTTATTTTGGCATGTCTGGTGCTATTTCTTTTTTTACTTTTGCTTCTAAGACAATTTAGTGCTTATAAAAGAGAGAGGTTGACAACCAAGAAAAGATCTATTCCCTTCATTTACAGACCAAGTACATTGAGAGCGTCTGGCTTTTGAAGATGACTAGCCACTTTGAAGTTTGTCTTTTCTGTCAATGAAGCCAGCAGTTTTTAATTTCTGTCAGTGAAAACCATGAGGCACTTTGGAGTTTTCTTCTGACATTATAGCAGCCCTTTAAATCTACATACTATAAACCACACATTTTTCTTTTTTTTTTTATATTTTTCTGATTCTCTATGAGAATATTCAGTTTGGATGTTTATTTTAATTTTGTTTTTCAGAGTAAGGTCCATTAAAAACATGGTCTGAAAGACAGATGCCTGAAAAGTAGTTTTGAGTTTCACCCACTAGAATGTAAATACCCCTTCAAATCTATGTAGGAGCCTAATAAAGAAATTAATAACAACATTTACAACACTTAAAGAAACATGAATATTAAAATTATAAGTAAATAGAATATCTTACCATGTTTTTAAGCATAACATGCCATGATAATTGAGAGAATGGTATGGTATGAGGACATTGATCTAAGTTAGAGAAAGTAGAGAGTCATGTCTGTGGCTAAACTGAGGTATCATGGCAGAAATTAACGTGACTGCAGTACATCAGATTCCTTCTATGTATTCAAATTTAACAGGGCTATCTTGAGGACAGGAAAACAGTTATTTATATTGGCCTCTAGTGATATTTAGAAGATTGTCAAAATTCAAAGGGAAAGACATTTGTTTATGAAAAAATAGTGCAAGAGATGAGAGATTGAGAATACAAGAAATTTCGTTTAACTCTCCGAACCTTCTTTTTCTAGTGTAGAGTAGCTAAACAGTAGAATTGGTTGCCAGAGGAGTCCCCATCCTTGGAGATACTCAAAACTGATACTGAAAAAGTCTGGACTGTTTCTTTCTTGGCACTTCTACCCAAAGAGTTCCGAACCATGGCCCTGCTTTGTGGGAAAATCAATATTGTGGAAGTAAATTAGAAGCATTGCATGGTCAACTACAGATAGATGGTATTTAGGCTACATATTATAGGTAGGCCATAGACAGACAGTCTTTGTCTCTTTAAAACAGCAAACCTGTGAGGCTGCTGCAGTGAGAGCAGTGTATGTCTGGCTACACATGTGATCGCATTACTGTGTGCTCCATTTCAAAAGCTCTGATGGCTATTGCCTGATCACATTTTCTTTGTGTTATGACTTACACACAAAAGCAGCCCAAGGATATTACAGGGTGTTGATCTGTCTGTGGAGGAGGAAAATGGGATGACCAGTAATTCCAAGACATGAATAAAACCGGAAGGAGAAGTTCAGCGTATAGGTATCCAAATTTAATGGCATATCAGGGTCACTGAAATCCTCTAGATAAGATCAGAGCGGGAAATGAATGCAAGGCTTATACGTGCACAAAGAGGCCTTTCTTTGCAGTGATACAAGTATTACACAAAGTGAGTGGGCAAAGTTTGCCTCCCACATTTCTTTCATTACTCATACCTAACACCTGCTAGTTAACTAATATTCATTTTTCATACTGGGCTGCTCCATTTCCACTGAACATTAATGTCAGTAAAACAATCTCTCACTTCATGTTACCCGGCACAGATAAAAGTGGTACTGCTGCCAAAATCATGCAACCTGAATTTAGAAGGGTTTATCAAGTTTTGAAGTTTATACACTATTCTCAAACCCTGATGGGAGAACAGTGCACTGGAAGCAAAGTTTCAAATAGACAGAGTGGGAATTTTCTGGTTTGGGATGTAAGTAGAACACAAGATTTCATTAGCATTACACTTCCTCATGGAACAGTTATGATAAATGCAAAACCAGTTTTGTATCTTGCCTGGAAAACATACACCACCTAAGCACACCTCAGCACTAAAATGACCCTTGATAGATCAGTAACTCAGAGGGACTGTTGTCTGGTTAATTATCACCACTAGTATTTACAGGACAAGAGTATTATCCAAATCACCTGCACATTGTATCAGCTTGCAATATGATTGGCAGATTGCAGCATGACCACATGCAGCTTTGGTTTGGAGACCTACCACTCTAAATCAACATTACCCTGATGATTTCAGGGAGCCTGCAGTCATTTACATTGCCTGAGACTATAAATACATCAATCCAAAGAGACAGAAAATAGACTGATTGCTATATACTCTATTTTATGGTATGGCATCATGTACTATACATCAGAAAGGAGATTGCTGATGAGGAATAGAAAAGGATTCTATACATATCTACATTGCTGAATAGAAAAAACTGGAGGATACCCTCATAACCTTTGCTTTCTAGTGTGGCCAAACAAAACATGGTTAGACACATTTATTCTGTAGTCTCTAACCACACTGACAAGACTCTGATGAATGAGAATTGCCCCAAGCACAATACTCTCTTTTTTTCATTGTCAGTGACTCTCCACATAAGCTGTCTTTCATGCCTTAATTCTTCATGCTGGCCTGTGTGCATTCAGGGCTGTGGTGCTTTGACATGCTAATGAATTTTGCTCTGCTGTTAATAACTCAAAGCTACAGGACACCCGATGATATCATCATTACCAGCCTCTGTATGGTAGTTTTGTCTTCTTGCCAAACTTTAGTCTAGCATTTTCATCCGGGAAAAAATAACATGCTTATCTGAAAGAGCAGGTAAGGGATATTTGGCATGATCTCTACATTATACTGACCTACATTGCTTCTGAAAACTAAAGTCCCAGACCTGTATGTTGGAAGTATAAGTTTAGTAAGGGCATTCACTTCCAGAGAAGGGATTTCCTTTTAACTATTTTCTATTGCTTTCCAAATGAACTTTGTGCTGTGTAAAAGGGAGTGGAAAAATATGTGTTTGCCAAGCGTAAATAGTGCAGGCACATTTAGTACATTTCCAGGCAGCAGCATCACCAGCCTGCCCCTATCTATATCTATATCATCTATATCTATCTATATCTATATCTATCTATATCTATATCTATGTCTATATCTATATCTATATCTATATCTATATCTATATCTATATCTATATCTATATCTATATCTATATCTATCTATATCTATATCTATCTATATCTATATCTATATCTATCAATATATATCTAATCATCTATATCATCTATATCTATATCTATCTATCTCTATCTCTATCATCTCTAGCTCTATCTCTATCTATCTCTATCATCTCTATCTCTATCTCTATCTCTATCTCTATCTCTATCTCTATCTCTATCTCTATCATCTCTCTATCTATCTATCTATCTATCTATCTATCTATCTATCTATCTATCTATCTATCTATCTATTAGACAGCTTTTTTGACAGCCTATATCTTTCCTTCAGAAGTTGCCAGTGACCTCTAGACAAGTTTTTATTTTTCCCCTCCGGCAGTGAGACTGAGTATGATTTCATTTCACATGAACCCAGACCCCCCTATCAATACTTTTATGGCAAGCTTGAACTTTCCAAACAGTGTATAATCATTAACATCATATCCTACAGCTATTCACTGAAATGTTGTTACCACTGTTTTCTATTAGGAAAGACATGTAAGAGACTCTGCCCAGTGTCACACATTGACTTTGGCAGTCACACCTCTCAGACTATATCCTTCATGTATTAATTTTATGGCTGACTCTGGCACTGGAATAATGTAAAATACATTTAGCACAAAGGCCTTGAGAAAACTTAATGAAATGCTTTGTCTTTTCTTTGATCATTTTGATTCACAAACAGCTTTCTGATGGAGGTGGACATCTTCTGTTCATTACGGGAATAGGTAAAAAGAAGCACTTGAAGGGGATGGAAATTTCCCACCCACATTCAGGAATTCGGCAGCCATATGGAGTGCACCTGTGTTTCATGGGTCCCATTCACTTCACTTTCCCAAGTCTCATGTTGCTTTGTACTGGCAGCCTCCCTAGCTCCCCTCAGTACTGCAAGACTGTGACACACTGAGGTGCCTCCTAAGATCCACAACCCCAGAGAAGTTTGTGATACTCAGCATCACACAGAATTAAGCCATTAGTTGTAGATTTGGAGTGTGGTCTGCATTTGCTGTTTGGGTTACTGAGTAAATAGTATGAAAGATGGTGACTGCATTTCCTGCAGAGAAGAGCCAGTTCAGAGTCCCTTAGCTGCACAGCCAAAAGTGACTTTTCTGCACAAAATACTAGAGCAAAATAACACCCTGGTATTTCCTTCCTCTTCTCATATATCCATTTTCCAAAAGTACAAGACCCCAAAACTTCTCACTTCCTGAGATGCAGTCACCTCTCACCCCCAGGCATCCCAGCCTCATGCCATGTCACACCAGTCCCATTAGAAGCCTCATCTCTTCCCTCACTGGTAAGTGGTTCCTACTTCTCTTAAAGCATTTCTGTCACATGAGTGCAGAGAAGTAAAGGAAGAAACCCAAGTTCAGGTCAGATCTTATTCTTGTTTCTGATGTTATCCCATCAGAGAATAAGAAGCCAGAACAAAGTTGGCAGTGGAGGGATGGTGTCTGCTCCTCCTATTGTCTTGGGGGATGCTCAAGGCACCGTCATTGCACATATTGGTCCTAACCACCATGACAGCCTCCTTTCAAACCTCCTTCTTCTTGTCCAGGGATGACAGCCACACAGTATGAAGAGGGTTGTGAATGCCTGACTCAGCTCCTCAGCCACCACACAGTGCCAGGCATCTCATTCGGACTTTTGCCAGTGCAGGCAGTGGGAAGCTGGCTGGTACCAGCTGCTGGACAGCTCAGGTGGCAGCCAGTGTTACTGCTGGTCTTTATTGGGACAAATACTGAAGCCTTCATTCTCTATCCTTAGCATTGAGAGAGCATTGTTCTCTATACTTACCTTCCTTTTTGTGGAAGGTAATGATAGAGATATTTCATATTAGTAAATGATATTGCATATTAGTAGTAGACCAGACATATCAAGTAGACACTATTTGTAGAACCCATGCTGTTAGCTTACTCAAAACTCTTGAATAAAATTTATGAAGAAAAATAAAAGCCTTATGCCATTTTATACATTCTCTACCCTACAAACATGATTTTCTGTTTGCCATTAACTGCATTATCACACCACTGCTAATTATTTAAAATACAAGGTTTCATGCTAGTTGAGACAAATAAGTAGTGAGGACACAACAATATGAAAGCACCCACCTTTCTTAATATTGTGACTTTAAAAAGCCCCTGATTTTGACTACTGTCAAAAGCCAGTGGTTTACTCTTGTAAACCTGAGGAATGCCAAAAGAGAGGGCAAATTAATGCTTCTGCTTATGAGTTACCTAGCAGGCATCTGTGGCATTTAGGTGTCAGAACCTGGATTTGGCCAGACAGCCAGATGCTGCTGTGGTCTCTGTCTGCTCAGTATTTCTGTAACAGGAGAAGATTTCTTCCGATTTCCAATGGGTTTGCAGCTGTAAAGGTTACACTGCTGACTATGTCACTTTTCCTTTCTTTTTTTCTTTTATGATTTACCACATATGGGTGAGGAGGAGCAGAACTTTTGTGAGCTCAAGATAACTTTCAGATGTTTTTTTCCTTGGGACTATACCACAGAATTACTTGTAGGCTGTATAAAGTCCCTGCCCCAAAATATGCACACAATGAGATCCAGTGACAAGGCTCTGAATGACAGCAATTTAAGGAGTGACAGCCATTGGCATGCCTCGTCCTGCTGAAAGGTGTTGCAAATATGATGAGATGTATTCTTAACTACATATTTTAGATGCTTCTAGAATCTGCATTGATTTTCCTTTTTAATAGGAAAATTGATATTGGAGGCTACAGATAAAAAAAAAGGGAAACATTGCAACTTTCCAATTTAAAATGAAAAAAATAAACCAAAATGAATTAAGGAATAATCTGAAAAGCTGGAGAAAAATAACTGAACTACTGATTCAAGGCCTTGACTGTAATACCAGTTTTTCTCCATATTACTTTTTGGTTCCAGGCAAAGGGGCCTTTGAGGCTTTTTTACATTAGTGAAAACAGCATGTTTTCAAAAATAAAGAATTCCAATTATTAAGGTGTTCTATTATCACTTCCATTATAATAAGGATAACAATATTAAAAATTCATTTACACCATTGAAACATACCAGTAACTCTATTGGCTCACATTAAAGATTCAACTAGCTCACAGAAGTCAGTGTTTAAGGAAGAGTGTAAGAATAGGACACACATTTCACATCCCACATTTCAGCAGTCCAGAGAAGCTCCTCATCAAGAAGTTGAAGTAACAGCTATTTCAGCTGTCAGAAGTTTTATCTTCTACAGACTTGTGGAGAGAACTCATCATTCAGCATCCTAAGTACTCTATAGCATATGTTCCACTGTTTGGCTGTGTACTATATGGAAAGTGCATCCTTTTGACTGCTTGGAATTGAACAGTGTTGAACATAACAAGTTCATTTTGTATGCATGATTTTTGAATTATGAGAAATGGTGAATAAAACTCCATGTTTAATTTCTTATTGTCACTCAGACTATGTAGATCCTTACAACAGCACCCCCACCCCCAAGCTGTTTCACTTCTACTTTGAAGACACTTGGATGGTATATTCATTCTTAATAGAGATGCCATTCCTTTGATCTCTTCTACTTCTATCCTTTGACTCTTCCTTACCCTTGTTGTGACAGAATGGTTTCAAGAGATGACAGTGTTGAAGGTGTAGGTCCATTATGAATTCTTTTGGCAATGTAATGATGCTTTTCATGTTGTTTCCTATCTCTCTCCTAAGAATCCTTAGTCTAAAACAGTTCTTTTGCTTCCTGTAAAAGGAAAAATGGCTGCATTACAGGAGTCTCCAAGAAGTCTGCCATGGTGAACACTGACACAAATACTCCATTACAATAATATCGTCTTGATGGATGGTGGGATGATGCGCTGTCTGAACTAATGATTAGAAGAGTTGCATTTCCCAGTTTAATGAGACACAATGATGTAAGCAGATTTGACAGTTGTTTCCTGAGAGGCTGCCTGCCCCTCGTTGAAAGGCTTCCTTGCCTAATGTTGTAGAAGAGAGAGACGTCATTGATGTGGGTGTTTTCTTGCTCTGCAGGCAGCCAATTATTGCCCATCGCGTCTCACACAGCTGCTATTTTGCACACACAAACCCAAGCAGATGTCATATCCTATTTTCACAGCTCCAACTAATTAATTGAGGCAAATATGGAAAATGCAATATTCCAGGCTTTGCAGGTGGGGTCTGCATTGCCACCAATTACAACATTCTCCCCTGTGTTATGGAAAAGCCTAACCATGAAAGTAAGCATGCAGCTAATGTCCCACTGAGCAATTAGGTAAGGTTTACATGTGTAAATCCCCACCACTTTGAAGCTTTAGCCATATGTGGGGAAATTTGGTTTATTTCCAAATACTGAATGTAGAAACTGGCTCAGCAGAATATTTTAAATTATTCATAGACCTTAAAATGTACCGACTAAGGTTTTTGATCTGGGAGTACTTTGGTTTGTAATCACCGCACTGTGCTCTGTAATCAAGTGCCTGCCACAGATACTTTCTTAAGGCCTCTCCAGCTTTGACTGTGGGTGGTGAAATTCTTCCCATATGTGCAATGCTGATAAATAACATTTCTGCTACAGGATCTCTCAGTATGAAAGACCATTTTCTCAAATTGTGCAGAAATAGCAAGCCAAGGACTCTACTGAGAGTCTACAAAAATTGTTTGATAGTTGACATGGATCTCAAGTGCTTTTCTCTCGCAGAGTCAATAGCTCAACCTAAAACAAATACCAAAAGCTCAGCTTTTATTTCCAGACTTCCTAAGCAGTTCTTTGAGGGTTTTTCTAGTCCAACATTTTTGTGGCTGAGAGTTGATCCCACAAAGACAGCCCTTGCCTCACTGGACCCACAGTTGCACAAAGGTTTGCAGGTGTTTCCCTGCATAGCATCACCTCTGGAGTGGGCAGTGACATGTTCTGTGGAATAGAAGGAATTGGGGATATCAACATAACAGCCTCCTGCAATCATCCTGTCCCCCATAGTCAGACTGGGAACAGGCTGACTCAAGTACAGCACTGGCAGATGCAGTGGCTCAGTACCCAAAGGGAGCTGGAGGGCTCAAGGCCTTACAGGCTGAGTGTGCACACATTGAGAAGCCAATTTGTCCATAGATTTGAACTTCTGATTGTTCCACTGGGGAAATTAGAAATGAGGGTGGTTTAAGCTGTTGTAATTCTCCCCATCTTGTACTGAATAAAGTACTGTCTCTGGACGGCACAGGGATCCATTCCATATATGGGAACATCTGCCCTTACCTCAGACAGAGTAGCTAAATAATTTTCTAAATAATGTTTTGAATCTCAATGGAAGTACAACCATGTGTAGTGAGGAAAACCACTTTCTGATTAGATTCATAGGAAAAGTCCATTAATATATTTACTTGGAGTCATGACTGACTGATGGTTTTCCCAAGCAATACCAAATATGTTTCTATCAACATTTTTACAGATAATCTTCGTATATTCTGATTTAATCAGGAAATGAAAGCTGGCACAATGGATTTTTAGGCACTATCAAGACAACATCAGTGTGAAGGGATTTTATTTCAGTTTTTCAAAAATATATTCCTTATTTGCAGGGATTTTGCCAAGTAGCACCAATGATTCCCAAAATTAAAAGGGAGACAGATCTGTCTGGTCCTGCTGACTGGATGATATAAAAAAGCATTAGCTCAATTGTTACTACCGATAACAATTATGAATTACATAAAAGCTCTCTCCACTGAGAGAATGTGATTCAGATCTTGTTTTTAAATACAACAAAACAGGGAAGTTCACTCGATCTTACCTGTAGGCATGTGCAGAGCCTGTGTACCTAAGAAAGACTGAATCGTATTTGTGGTGCAGTCTGCTCTGATTTCATAAATTCTTTATTCAGTTTTCATAAACTCCATTTTCCCCAGTTCTAAGAGAATATGTCCATTCATTACCTTTGGATATTTTTGTTCTATGAAAATTTATAGTACCAGATTACAACACTTAGGTTTGTAAAAAATAGTCTCCATATTTCCGACTTACCTTGTCTTTTTCATTACAAATAATTTTTTCTTAAATATTAGGTCAGGATACCTCTAAAAATCAGTTAAAAATCCAATTGCTTCTCAGAACATAGGATGGTACCAACCTTTTTTCCCCTCTCTTGCATGGCCAATATATTAGTCAAACTACACTGGTAATTTTATATCTTATGTCATCATGATCCATTTCATCTTTATTAAAGCAAATAATAAGCAGAGCTTTATAAAATTAGCTGAATCAAATTGTCTGAACTTTGGAGTAATTCGATGATAGTTCAGGTTACAATTCTGTGTTATCCAGGAGGAATAAATGCACAACAGGGACTTGGAGCTGCCCACTGAAGCATCCTTGCGCTATGGGAAAGTGCAACTGTCATCATTAGGAGCCCCAAGTCTGGGACAGACAGAGGAATCACAGTTATTATTCTCCCCTTCTAACAACTGGTGCACACCTCACACATTATTATTTTGACTAGATTACTTAGGTCTTACATGGATTACTAGAGGTATACAGGGTAAGACCATATTAGCTGCGGTTATTGCACAGTTAATCACATGGGATTTGATCTTCAACTGATGTCAGCCTGCTCAGGCTCACTGAGGAAGTTAAAAAATGCTCACTGGTAGCATCTGAGCAGCAGAAGTGTGCTGCACAAGAGAAATAAATTTTTGTAGAAAATACTATGTGAATATCCCTGGCTATTTCCATGCCCCAGCTATGAATATAGTTGGAAGAAATCAATGTTACAAAATAAAGGCAGCACTGGCATGTTGTGCATTACATATTTATTTTATATCCAATGAAAACCAGAAATGCTTGGACTCTTGACCCTGTTAACTGAAGACATATGAATCCTGTCTGTCAGACTAAAGCATATAGCTTAGCCCAGGGAGAAGAAACTGTGCAGAATTCATCATTCTCCAGGGAAGGGCACACTGCAATGGCACATTGCACAACCAGAGCACTTGAGGAGCTCTGCCTAGAAAAAGCCACCAGGTTCTTCAATAATAGCTACAGAAAGTTGTCCCAGGGGAAGGCATCCTCACTGAAGTGAAGAGTGTGAGGTACCTGGCTGATGGGGAAAACACTGTCATCTATAGACACACTGCCCTGGTTTTATACCACAGATGGTATCACACACTGTCAAAACCAGCATCTGGTTTGCTTCACACAGGAGCTTCCAGAACTGTCCCCTTAAAGTGACAGAAAAGAGTAGATAGAATTGCTTCTAATCTCTCTGAAGTGAGAGTGAAATGCAATGACATTTGCAAGGATCCAGCAAAGTAAGGCAACTGGTAAGGTCAGAACTTGAAGAAGGGCAGGCCTTGTCTTGCTAAGGCTCAGCAAGCATATTGACAGCCATGTCAGAGAGTAAACCTGGAGAATATGGCCCAGTAACCATATTAAGTTACTGTTGCAGAAGGGCACACACACTTAGTGACAGTGCCTGGTTTCTTGACTTTTGTCTCTGTGATAACAACCTGGCTCAAACACACTGTCTCTTGGCATCATGGTGTCCTTTGATAGCTGACACCCTGCTAAGCTATGGGTGAAGCTGTGACAGACTCACAGCCAAGGACCTAGAGAATATTCCCACTTCAGACCCTTTCTGCTTTTCCTGAGCTCTAAAGAAATGTGAGAAATGCTTGCAATATGAATAGAGTTTTTAATATTTAAAAAAAGAAAAATCCTTGAATTTCAGTAAATGTTTATTCTATTGCATAATTATATGTATATGAACATTTACAGAAATACAGGGGGTTATGGCTAGGATGAAACATTATTTGTCTGAAGATATTAGGGCAACATTATTTTTCTAAATGCTCTTACACATAGTAAGGTATATTCTGCTCTTGATGCTGGTTTCCATTAGGATGAAATGCACTCATGGATTCTCCTCTATTGGAAGGACGCCTGTCATACTTGATGGCACTGTTAAAAATTACACCTTTTTAAAAAATCTGCCATCTTTTGGAACAAAAACACGGTTTGAAACAAAAGCCTGGGAACAAAAAAAGCCCTAACCGTGCTTTTCTGCTGCCATCTTCCGACTTACAGGCGAAATTGCAGGGGTTTGAAAGACATTACCTCAGACCGTTGTTTCCTAACCTGCTTTTCAGCAAATGTCATTACGTCGGTAATAAAATAGAATAGGGTTATAAATAAGTGGCTGTTGCCTACAAATGGACCATGGCTGCATGAAGTACACTCTTATGCTCCAGAGACTCTAAGACAGGAAAGGCGGAACTTGAATTTCATCCTGAATCTTGTTGGTCAGAGGAACTCCAATAGGAGCATGAAGCTACAAGGAAAGAGGGAGTCTTATGGCCTCTTTTACAAGTCTGTTTACTAATAATTGTGATCTAAAGTTACCTTCTTGGTCACATTTCTTAAAGAAACTGTGAATTCTAGTTGCTGATCATCCATCCCCAAAAGCTTATTCTCTGTTAAGAGCATAACTACACAGTAAAACCAGCTCATCAAACAGGAGGATTTAAAGAAGAAAAAACTCCAAAACTGAATCCCTTATACCACAAGGAGAGGAAAAGTCTGTGGACTAGCTACACCCATGTATGAGAGTTTCCAAGTACTACTAACTGTGCAGAGGGTTCAGAAACCACTGTAAGGGATGATATGAAATCCTGAGATGGGAATAGTTGGTGTGAATTGCATATGAGTGGCATTACCTTGAAGTGTCTGTCACAATGAGATAATGCAGTGATGCGGATGGAGCCTTTCACAGTATCCATTTCCCATATCCTACTCAGACATTTGGACTCCTAATACTTAGATTGTAAGAAGATGTCAGGTGATGAAAATTCAGCAAAAATCTGGGCCAGAGGCTATGGCCAGATTACTCTCACCCCAGAATACTCATTCCTCTCCTCAAGCAAAGCTTGACTTGCAGCTGCTTTGTATATACCTGGCTTGCAGCAAGCTCAATTAATGCACAGTTCATGCAGTTTGCACTAATACTTTCCTTTGAACCATTTGTGCTGGGGCCTTGGAAGAAAGAGTGTCTTGGGATTAATCTGTGCTCTTAGCAAAGCAAAGCCCGAGGCACATGCCACCACAGCTGTGACCAAAAACCTACACAGAGCATCTAGTTTACTAAATAACCTCTAAAACATAATGTTTGCCTTGGAGATAAGAGAGGATGGTTTAGTTTTCATTTTAAAAATAATTAATTCAGCTATATTGTCAATAAAGTTGTACCACCCTCAGTAATGAGACAACACAACACAATTACTTCAGATATATTGTCAATAAAGTTGTACCAGCCTCAGTAATGAGACAAGGCAGCACATCAGACACCCAGCAGACCCCAGTCAGAGACAGTACTGGTCCATTTCCATTTGCTCTTCAGTCCTGGTTTCCGTGGCAAAATCCAGTCCTCCCACAGATTCAGTGCTGCTGGGGATCAGTACATGTTTACTGGTGTTTTGCACAAATGTCTTTCTCAGAGGATGTTGTTAGACATCTGTTGTCACATGGCACCAGCTACAAGCTGTGGCTGGTTTCTGGCAAGTGGTCCAGAAAGGAGCCTCCCAGGGAATGTGCTTATAGGGAGATGCTTCATCTGGACACCTGACTACAGCAACCGCTGTTTCTGCATCATTCATCACACCCATCAGCCAGGTTATTTTAGGGACTGTTCTGACACTTCTGCTCCACTGTGTTTTTAAAGCTCTCTTTTATATCCTGTTTTTTCACCATGTGTTCCTTCCTCCTCACCTCTTCCGCCTTTCTCCTCTAACATGCCAAATGACTGCTTTCCTTTGTGTTCACATTCAACATCTGTATAAACAGAAAAGGAAATTTTGTGGATAAGAAATCTATTCACATTTGATTATTTCCTACCCTTTGTATGTCATCCTATATGTATGTCATGGAGAAAAATAATCCCTTATGGAATGGTGCAGCCCTTGACAGCCCTCTGTTTGGAGACAGTGGATTTAGATCTTCATACATTGTTAATTTCATAGTTAAGAACTGTGTAGAGATTTTGAAGGATGAGGGCTTAGTTTTGCTGGAGATTCCTCTTAAGTCCTTTGTTTAGCAGAAATCGGTTTCTATTTTCTTTTCTTTCCACACCAGTAAAATCTCTAGTGAAGTAATAATCCCACGTGATTTACTGGTACTTTGGACTGATGCCAGCTTTGTTTTAATCCCAGCTGCTGTTTTATCTTCTGGGTATTTCAGTTCATAACAAAGTGCACAGCACAGACCCCAGAATCTCGTGTGGGCATGGATTTTATTATTTGAATTCAGTCCCTTTGCTTTGTCCCACATGGCAGAGCTCTGCTGGTCCTCAAACTTGACCAATTTGATTACGTTTAAACTATCTTTAAACAGATGCATCCCCTGGGTGAAACTTCTCCCCTGATTAATCTGGATGGAAAGCATCTGTTTTCCCTCTGGTAAAGAGAGTTCCTAAAATTAAAGCACAAAGACAGGCACTGGTCATGTCTCATGGCCCTGGCAGAAGTCCAGCAGACATGTGGTGCAGCAGCAAAACTTGAATTTGGGCAGGTTGACCCAAAGACAATAGCACAGCTATCCTAAAAATGAAAAAAAACCCAGGAGTAATACACCTACACAGTGATCTCAAGCTGCTGCAATGCTTTTGGCCTTGGTGATGGTGTTTGTATCAACACTGTTGTAATGTCACAATCCAAAGCACATGAAATGTCTAAACCCAGGAGTGTTATTAGTTGAGACCTACTGCCACTGTATGCACAGCAGTCCTGCATTCCCTTCAATCTCCTTTCCTGCCTGGAGCTGGGAAAGGCCCCACTCCCTTCCCTTCAAGTGCTGTGCCACAGTGGGAACGGGTAGGAGATGCAGCCAGGTCCCACTTATCTCTTCCTGCCCACACTGTGCCCTGCAGGATTTCTTGGCATTCCTTCAAGGAAAGCAAGAGGTGACTCGTGACCTAGAGCCATGGGAGAAGTGGGAAGGGGAGACCTGGGGGTGTTCTGCCCTCCAAGAGGGGAACAGAAGATCCTGATGCACAGTACAGCCCTGTGCTAGGTTTGTCCCCATGAGGTGATATTGCCCAGGGGCAGCTCTTATGAGGGAAATAGATGAGTCAAGCCAGCCTTTGGGGTGGGTTTCACCTTGGAGGGAACCAGCTAGTTTATTCTGGAGATGCATCTGGAATTCCAATCCCAGATGTATCATGTGAACCCTCTGTCATGGGGCTTTGCAGATATACCCTAAACCTACACAATCCATTGAAGAGAGCACTGAGTTGCAAACACTTCTGACTCCAACCCATCCTTTCTAAATTACTTTTCCTCTTCACCTCTGGAAACAGACCAGTCTTCTCTCTTGCAGTGATTTTGTGGCCCACAAAATTGGCTGTGTACTCCTCAAATTCTCCTGCTGTCAGGAGTGCACCCTCTCCCTGCCAATTACCCCAAAATCAGCCCAGTTAGCTGATGTGCTGCTGTGTTGCAAGCTGGGCAGTGAGGCAGGGGAGGAGGCCCTGCTGCTGTGCACCAGAAGCTGTGCTACTTAAGAGGCAGGTGAGATAATCAGTCCATTAGCAGAGTGACATCTTGGTGGCCCAGTGACCTCCTAAGGACATGGGCCCATGTGGCCCCATGTGCATGTGCATGGCTGAAACATCAAGAGGGAGGGTCTGGAATGGCCTGAGATACATTTCCCCTCTCTCCAAGTTCAAACATTTAGGGATAATAAAGTCTTGCAAGCTACAGGCTTGATTACAAACCAAATCCCTTGCTGTCCCTTGTAGCTTAGAAACTGTGAGCTGGGAGTTCTCCAGAGCACATGGCTCCAAGGGCTGATTTCTCCCAGGAGAGATAGGCACTGGGAGAAGAACCTACACACGCAGATGACCTGCTTTTCATTTTTCTTTAATAGCAAGGTGTGTTTTCTGTTTGTTACTTACTTCATGCAGATCTTCTCCCATTTTTGTGTGATCCCTCTGAGGCCTTTTTCACTTGCAAACTATTATTGCCTGGTGTTTGTCTCCTATGCTAGTTCTTTTGGTCTCCTTTGCATCCATTTCCCTCCAGTGCTGAAGCAGTGAAGAGACAAGGCTAGCACAGACTGCAGTGAGATGCAAGTCTGGGAACCAACCAGTAATGACTGCTCTGGCAGGAGAGTGAGCTGCAAGGAAATTTTCAACACAAAATGGTGGTTTCAACATCACAGAACTATTCCAGAGCCTCAAGAGCAAAGCCTTCAAAACTCTTTCAGTGAGACAGCATCATGATCACTTAAGAGAGAAAGTCTGGGAGCAATGAGGTGAGATGTTAATACTCATTTGCTGCAGGGCTTGGGCTCAGGGTCCTCCCCATCCTCTCAAAACAAGAGACTGTGAAATTCTAGATTCTACCACATTGTGGTGGAAACAACTAATTTTTGGGAAAAAAACCTTGCTGAAAGAAAGCGTTTTAAAGTAGCAGCAACTTCAAAGAAATTATAAAGGGAAGCAAAAAATAGTTTCAGTCAACTTATAAGCGAACACATCCTCTTTCTTTTTGTCTGGACTGCTTTTTACAGAGTACCCTTGTGGGCTACAAATTAGCAGGGAAAGCCTATACATTGTCCAATGTGCATAATTTTGCCAGGCAACTCTGTGCATATTTTCCTAATATCCGACATGCTGGACACTCTCAGGTTTTGATACTTGTGCTCAGGCTTATGTCCCCCTATATCTCTTCCCACCTTAATGTAAGCAACCAAAAATCAAAAATCTTTAGATTAGAAAAAAAAATCCAGCAGGATCAGGCTCTGAGGAGCATGGGGAGAGTCTCCACAGTGCAAACTCATCCATGGACACATATACTGTGTCTGATTAAATGCCTGCCACAATTAACCCAGAGCCAGATGTTGCTGAGGCGGTGATGGGGCATGTCAGGTTCTCTTGCCCATTTGGATCAGATAACATATATCTTTGTACATTCAAATAAACCAAGATTATTTGGGAGAAAAACATGACAAAGTGTGCATAAAAAAGGCCATGCCACAAAGACCGTTTTTGAGGTCTGATGGGGAAACCTGAGTGCAAAGTCACACCAGAGCAGATCTGCTGGAGGCTGCCAGTGCTCCTGTGACAGCTAAAAGAGGGCTGGATCCAGGAAGGCTGTGTTAGAGCTGGTATGCTTGGACCCTTCCCCACAGCATCTCAACAAGCAGGACAGTCTCCCTGGCTGCACTGATGGCTGCCTCCTGTTTAGCTGCTGCTGATTGTGGACATGATTTTCTGAGCTTGAGTGAGTTTTCAGCCTGTCAGTGGCTGATCTGTTCCCAAGGGAAAGTCTTTTGGGAAATTTCTCTTTCAAAGCCTGTTTTTTGTAAATAGGTTTTGGTTCTCAAAATGATGTCACACAGGTGTTCTGAATGTGTTTTTCTCTTGTTCCACCAATGGCACCAGAGGTGGTTCCTTTGGCCAATCATGTTGACCTGTATTGGAACACTTTATAAAAAGAGTTGCAGACCCCAAAATAAAAGGTTTTATGCCTCACTGAGATCAAACCTCACTGTTGTGATTTGAATCCACTCTTCTATTTCGTGTCTACCAGCGACAGCTGAAATCCTCAGGACAGAGAGTCCTGAAGGATTGAGGATTGGCACCCATGGGCCAGAGCCTACCGCACGCTCAGAGGCAAAGAGGCACTGCATGTGGCTTCTGACCATGCCAAGGAATTATCACACAGCTTCAGAGAGCCTGGGGTGAACCAAGCACCCGTAATTCCATTCACTGATATCCATCATGTCCCAGAAACAGGCGCCATGGTTGAGAAGATGTGCATTAAAGAGACACCTATTACATGACTCATACACAGAACCACATTAATTTGATCAGATGCTAAGGAAAGAAGCCAGAAATTATGCAAAGTTATTGCCCATGCCTTTCAGAGCAGCTCACAGAGACCATGCTCCCTGGCACCTAGGGCTTTCAGATTGGGGGAGGACAGATGGATTATGTAGAAGAGAACAAATCACTTGCCATGTAGCTGCAGGAAGACACAGTCAGAATTTTCCCCAGAGCTACTAGAATTAATAGACCACTGACAAACATCATGGAAAATGCACCAAGAAAGATTTTGAGCTGAGAGACCCCCCAAATGTTTGGGGCAGACAGCATAGGACTGCAAGCATGTGACCTGTTACTGGGATACAGCCCCTGAATTTGAAATTATTACAGTTCCTTAAAATCAGCTTCTCTTTCATGGCTCTAAAATATTACTCAGATACTGACTATGTGATGGCTTGTGGAAACTCCTCTGCAAGTATATGGTTATGCATGTATTTACCTTCATGTGAGGATGAATCACTAAAGTGTGAATATCTTCTGATATGTTCTTCAAGGCTGCTGCTCTGGATCAGGATTTAGGAAAGAAGAGGCAGCAGTGCTCATACAAAATGGAACATGGATCTCCATGACACTCTGGGAGGAATGAATGTTTACATGTAATCTTTGACAGATGGGGATGTTAATGCTTTCATTTTATGGATAAAGAAGAGAGATATTAGATGATTGCTGTGTATTACAGAGTAGTAAAAGCTCTGTGATGAGGATAACATTCTGGTCCTCAGGAAGGAAATCTCTTTTCTCAAATTCAAGAGTAGAGCCTTTGTGAAATGCATGATTTGCAGAGGGGAGGCAATAGCAATACTGGCAGCACTCACTTTTTTAGGAAGAATTCAGGAGTAAAATACAGAAAGAGTATACAGAAATACAGAGGGAGCAGGTCATAGAATATTGATATTTTAGTGAGATTCCTGATTTTAAAAAACCCAAAGCTATGGGTTTAGAGACAAGGGTTAGCAAGAGCAATAAAGCTTCATATGCATCCCAAAACTACTTGAAGTTGCTTTCTGTGATGAAACAAAATCCTGGAACACATGCACACAAGCACATGGTGTTAAATTAATCACTGTGATGATCTATAGTCATTATGACCTAATGATCATCCATCCTTCTTCCTCCTTCACCATCATTCCTCACTTCCTATCTGAATACAGCATGCTTCATGTTTAATTTACAAATTCTGAAAAAAAAAAGTTACAGAAATATCAGGGGATTTTGCAGCCAGGGTGTTTATGATGGCTGTAAATGTCAATTTATTTGCCTATTCATATTTTCTCTCCTGGAGTAATTGATCCTGCAAAAATGACTGACAACAAGTGGCTCTGGAGCCCTACTATGGGTTTGTATTTGCAGTGTTTGTAACAAAAAAGAAAGAGAGTTCCAAGGGCTTTCAAAAAGGGCACCAATACCCCTTGAAATAACAGGCAGAAATGCACAGAAATTAACACTAGGGAAGATCACTGCTGTAGGCACTAAAGGTGCACATGTGTGTTAGAAATAAGAAATTGAAGAAAATGCAAAGAGGGAAAGAGAAGGAGAAACGGTGTTTCTGGAGGTCACTGCTCACATAAAGCAATTGCTAATGCCATGGCCAACACATCAGCAATCTCAGGAAGTTTATAGGATTTGATGCTGCAGCTCCAGAGTAATGAAGTATTCTTGAAAGCAACGCCAGTGGCTGATCAGTTTGCTGGTGCTTCTCCTGCTCCTGTGGCAATCGCAGCTGAGATAACCAAAGGCAAACCAGTCTCTGAAATCAGCTTTGTCAACCTGGTTTTATTTGTGCGCTTTGAAAAGATTCCAAATCAGGTCATGATTCAGTAGCAGTTGCTGGGATTTTAAAAAATTCTCTCTGGTAGAAGTGACCTACCAAGGAAAACAAAACCAAAACCAAAACAAAACAAAATTGGCTTATGCTCTTGCTTGTGCTTTTATTTCTACATAAAAACAAGGCATAAGAGGATTGGGACTGTTTCTTATAGCTCTAAAAGAAACATATATTTTAAATGTCAATTTTGGCTTTCACTATGTCTCAAATAGTGCTTGCCCATCTCTTAGCTGGGCAAGATAGTAGAATTATCCAACCATTTAACATGAATATATTTTCTCCTGTGTACTAGAAGGCATTTCAATGAAACAGAATAAAAGTCCCCAAAGGACATGAATTGTCTTAATGAAAAACTGTTACTCCTCTCAGCAAAGCAGATTTCATATGTATCTGTATTATGCCAGTTATGCAGTGAGTCTATTAGGACAAGCCCTGGAGTAATTATAAAAAAGAAAGCAAGGGAATATTATTGAATAAAGAGGGAGAAACCTCTTAGGCCTTCTCCATGCAGCATAAACAAGGGAAGAAAGCAAACATAATTCTTGTTTCCCCTTGACAGGACACCCTTAGATGGAGCTCAAGACATTTACTAAAGATGAGATATAGGGGAAAAAGTGGGTCAGAGCCTGAGAAGGAAAGAGAGAGTAATTTCCATTATGATCTGAATTTAGACATCTGTTGCCTTCACTTTTAAACATGACTGAATGACAAAGATGATCCTATGGCCTATTTGCAGCTATGGCTGAAACAAGAAGGGGAGCCATAGCTGATTCACCGAGGTTGCCCAGAGTGAAATTCAACAGGATGTTGATCTTGCTGACAAATGGCAAGTAAAGCTGAACATTAAATGAAATGTGCATTAAAAATTCCCAAAGCAAACAATAAATGTTCCATACATCTAGGCTGAATGTGATCAGAGGATGACAGCTGAAAGACCACTGCAGAAAAGGCAAATTGTAAAATTGTGTGTATCAACTGACTAACAAAGGCTCTAAGGCAGAAGGCACAAAAGAAGAGAATTCAGAGGAAATCATTGACTTTAGTGTAAAATCTCTGTTCATGCATTTTAATGCTGAGAATTACACTTCAAAACATGAAATTAATGCATTTAGCCTGATGGGACTTCTTTCACGGCTTTCCTGCACCTCCTTCAACAGGACACAGAGGGCCAAATTCTGCCTCTGGGTACAGGACTAGGTTACATCACTGAAATACTGCATGGTCTATGGTAGTCCTTTATCATGGAAATCAACAGATAATGACCAGGCCACCCTCATTTACCCAGGGGTTTTTTTTCAGCCTCTAGACACAGCACAGGGCAGTCTGTCTGCAGTGGGCTCCCTGTAGCAGGATCACTGAAGCACTCCACAGCTCTAAAATCAGATAACTTGAGGGGCAAAAGAAAAATCCCAGACAAGCTCAGCACTTCTTGGAAGACTGTCGAGATTATAGGGGAAAGAAGAGTAAGTGATGTGAGAAATAATTGCACAAGAATGACTTAAGCTGAGAGAAGAATTTGGTCCAGCACGGATATTCAGTAAAATCCGGGCTCCTGCAAACCAGGAAGGGTCTGTCAGTGCCTGGGGTACCACCAGAGAGCTGCATTCTTCTGGATTTGCATTACAATTGATTTCTAAGCAAAACCTACTGGTTCAAGAAGACTCTTCTCAGACAGACATAGCACTTAGGCAGACCCACTAGCAGTAGAGAGGTAAATAATTGTATTTCCTCCACTCAGTGGCCTCCCTTTGCGTGGGCCACCTTCCTGCTCCTGCATTGCACCCTTGACAGCACAGAAGGTTGCCTGTGGCTTGGCAGGGCAGTTTCCCTCTAGCAAGGTGGGGAGAAGCCAAAGCACTGCAAAGCAACCAGGCAGAGCAGTCACCACATTGGGGCTCACCACTCAGCCCCCCTTTCAAACCACCCCAGCAAAGCCCCTCCCGCTCCTGAGGTGCTCTTGTCAGGGGAGCCACCATGAGATGGGAGCTGCCCCCAGGAAGGGGTTTAGCCCCCTCGGTCGGGTTATACCCAACATGTAGGGTGGCCTAACTATAGGCCAACCCCCTGAGTTCTTCTTTGGTTTTATGAATGAAGCAGAGGAACTTTTCGGTTTTCAGGGATTATTTATTATATATTATCTTAAGTTCTGAGCCAAAGAAGGTACGGGCTCTGCTCTCTTACAAACACGAGGCAATTCTGCCCTCAAGGAGACAAAATGTCGCCTTATATGCAAAACAAACAATCCAATTATTTAATACTATGTATTCTAAACGTATATTGTTAGTGCTTTTCTACCAATAACTAGTTATCAATCTATTCACGTAATGTGGCACTGCAGCAAACTCTACCCAATAAGATTGTGTTCTTAACACTACAGAAAATGGAGTAAGTGAAGGAGAAGAAGGGAAACTGAGGCAACGCCCACAATCCTCCATCTTGGACCCTCACTTACACCCGTAGTATATAAAACCTAAAGTATGCATTTTTTACTAAGCAATAGCTACTAACTACACTACTATCTAATTCACACTTGAGTAGTTTCCAACTCCTCAGAAAGCTTTGGACACTTTCTCCATGGATAGAGGTTGAAAGGAGTGCTTTCTTGAGGGTCAGGAGTCCTCAGGACAGGTAGAGAAATATTCCCTCCATCCTAGGTTCCCACACCCCTCTGTGCACCTGGGCTGCCTATTCCTCTGCATGGCTTGCAAAGCACAACAGCCAGGCAGGATCGCGGCAAATCATCACATCCCCTCCAGGCTGGACATCGCAAGGGATGACTGGAGAGTGTCATGACTCATTCTAGACTCTTCCTCACCAGCTGCTGGAAGATAATTGCAAAACCTGCACTAATTGAATAAAAACAAGTGACAAGATTCAGCTTGAACGACTCAGTCTCTTCCCAGCCCCATGTTCAATACTGATCCTAAACACAAAACATGCTGCACGGGACTGCTACTTGTAATCAAACTGCGGGAGTGGGAATTTAGCCACAAGCAGGCAGAAGAGCCCCCAGCTAGGAAGGATTTAACTAGCGAAGCATTTTTTTTCCACATTCAGAAACTCTTTTTCCCCATTGCAAAATCCATAATTAATTCCCCACCGCACCTCCCTCCGCTTCCTCTGCCAGACGAGGTTTTGAACTCCTCTCCCAGCCTCCGAAGATTTCTTCTCTGCCTACATCCCCTGGAGATGTGCGGGCACCGCGCTGGGCTGGTGCCGAGTGCCGGGCTCCGGCAGCGTTAGGAGAGGGCAGCAGCATGGCCAGGCCCTCGGGAGGAGCATCAGCCAGCGAGTGCCCGGCTCAGCGAGGCAGGAGCCGGCACCTTGAGCACAGAGTCGGTCTGGTCTGGCCTCGCCTGCCGTCCCTGCTGCCGTGCCAGCTGCCCAGTCTGCTCCCAGGCTCTGGCTGCAGGGGAGGATGGAAACGCTGCCAAAACCTTCCCCTGACACTTCCCCTTGAGCTGTGGGTGCTGCCTGCTCTCTGCGGGGACACTTATTAATAAGTGTGCAGTGCTTGAACGTGTTTAGCAAATCAGCTACAAGTCAAAATAGTTTTATATGAAAGGATGTTTTTCTGCTTTTGACAAGGAGATATGGTGGCATGTGGGCTCTTCCTGCTCAGCTCAGAAACAGCAGCAGGAGCAGAGCTGGTGCTGGCAGCACGGCAGGGCAGCGTGGCACGGCAGCAGTGTATTTCATTAACATGGTACTGATTAATTCTGTGTGAAATTCTCTCAAAAGTGCACTTGAAATGCATCAAAACATAAAAAGAGACTGGAACACCAGCAGACAGTTGTGTGGACAAAGAAATAATGTAGGATGTAGGACAAATTGGAGTTGTGTAGGTGCCAATCTAAGGCTTACCACTCCTAGCTCTGTGTAAAGGGCACAATAATGTCAGGAGCTGCTGAGTCACCTCCCTCATGTTCTCTGGGGCGGAAGCTCCTATGGGCACAGGTCATCTCCAGCCAGATTCCTAATGCTGGCAAAGTTACTTCGCCATACAGCAGAGTCCTACTACCTGAGTTTTTGTAGCCTTTACATCTAATGCAGTTGCTCCTCAATGGCTTGCAAGCTGCGTGAACACAGGCTCTTAAAAAAACCCAACCATTTTGTTTGGTGGAAATGAGAAATTGAAGTCGTGGCTGGCAAGTCAAACAGTGGACACCACAATTCCCTGGGTCTCTGATGGGGCAGGTTAAATGAGGATATGCATTTTTTCATCAAGGTTTTTGTCTCAGGGCAAATAGACTTTCCCAAATGATATTTTCCTCATCTCCCATATGATTTGTGGAGGGTTTCAGAGGTGCACAGGAGAGCTAAGACCTGTTGTAGAAATAGGTATGATGTCTCAGGTGACATTTGTGATTTGCATTAGAGGTGATCAGTCACTAGATGAGAGAAAAAAATCTAGACTCAGTCCCACTACTTGGCTGTTTACTGGCAGCTGCCTTGCAACAGGCAGCCCGTGTGCTGGGAGCTGCTTGGACAGGTAGTGCCACCTGTAAAATCAGCAGTGAAGCCCTCAGGTAAAGCTGCTTTACATCAGCTACAGCCCTGAACAGAAAGTGAGTTTATACAAATGCCAAAGAGTAACACAAGTGGCAGGAGGGTGTTGAAAACCTCTGACCTGGCTGAGTAAAAACTTCTATGGTGTTAGGGGTGCCAAAGATGGGTGACATGGAGAGAGGTCTCTGGAGAGGTATGGAAATGTTTCACATCATCTACAGCTGGCACTAATGTTAGGGAACAGACCTATCAGAGAACACTTCCCAAACCAGAGCACCAATTCCTCTTCATCCCTCTTACAGAGTGATTGCAGAGCTCCCAGGCACTAAGGGAAAGGCTCAAATCTCTTTAACTGCTTCTAATTCAGTCTCAAACTTTAATTTGCAGCAGCAGCAACAGAAGCTGTCCAGATTTCCCTCATGTGTGGAGCTTATAGCCGTGAGTGTCATTAATTTATTATGTCCCTGCACCTATTTATCCAAACCACCTGTGAGGGATGAGAGCAAAGTGAGACATCAGAGGAGATGCTGGTCAGTGTGGGCTGCCCAGCTGCTTCCTTACGGATGAGTTGACCCATGACAGCAGCACAAACTGACAGGAGAGCGCAGAACTGGAGATTAATTGCTTCTAATGAGAACCAATGCAGCCCACAGAGAAGGATGAATGCAGGACTGCCTCAGAAACTACAGCACTTTAACCCTCTGTGGTGTGAGACCCCACATCAGAGCTTTTTGGGCACCACATTGACAGCCTGAAATGGAGAGAGAGTTTCTGCATGGTCTGTTGCCCACAGCAAGTGAAAAGGAGGAGTCCCAGCTCAGCTTGCTCAGCCACAGCACTGTGCAAAACACTGGTCCCGCTACAAACTTCTAAACTCAGCATGAATTTAAATCTCCCCTTTCAGGACAGACTTATTTTCTAATCTTGCTGCAGCCTCCCTTTTCCCTCATCATTTGTTCTGCTCTACTGCAGCAGCTCTGCCAGCTAGGACTGCTCACACTACAGTGTAAATTAAGGGTAACTCCATGGAACTTCAGAAGATCTCACTGTATTTACACCTCTGAGAAGGAGTCCGGGCTTGGATATCTGTCATCTCTCTGGAGGAGCTCTATGAAGTGATTGTCTCTCTCCCCCCTGTCCCGCTTTTTTGCTTCTCCTTTTCTGTGGCACTTTCTTTGTCAGTACATTTTTTAATAAAAAATTAAAAAACAAAACCCAGAAATAGAGCATTCCCGCCTTCAGGCAGCTATCTGGGGCAGCCGTGAAAATAGCAGCAACAACTGGGTAGCTCAGGGTTTAGATCAGGTCAGCAGCTCAAGGCCAGCTCCCAGCTCTCTTTTAGGTAATTTCTGCAGGGTTCATCAAGTTTGCCATTGGGTCTGTTCGGGTTCATCAGGTCAGCGCACAGAAGCACACAGACTAATCCTGTGCCACCATCCCAGTGAAAAATCTCCTCTAAAAATCCAGTGGAAGCAGGGAGAGACAGCATGGCTTCATACACACAAGAGGAAAGCTGCCAGTCAGCAGGTGCCAGTCAGCAGATCTATTTGCAGTGCCCCTGCCCTGGCACATGCGTCCAGGCTGGGCTTGGCTGCCCAGGAGCTGGCACCCTGCTGCCCTGCCGACAAGAGCAGGGGAAGAGCCCTGCTGGGACAAAGGTTCCTGGGCTGGGAGGACCAGCCTTCTCAGTGGCTGCCCATACACACTGGCATGAAATAGAGGGAGAAAAGTAAAAGAGCTGTAGGTTTCCCCAAAATGAGTATTTTCAACTTCAGGAGGCAGAGGAGAAAAACAAGCAACTGGATAATTTGATCAGTGTTAGCTGGAAAAAGAAACTGTGGAAGAAAAAAATCAGTCATTGACTTGTGACAGTTTGGTGGAAAATCACTAAGGCTTTTCCAGGCTGTTTTCATGTCAGAACTGACCTAGTTTTTAAAATGCTAAAGAGGTGGGGGCGTATTGAGCTAAACAAGAACCAAACTATCCCAGTCCAAGCAGAACCGTAAGTTGGGGGAGTTTTTCTTAAGTCAGTCCAGACTGAATTTGTTGGGAAGTTGTAGCTGGCGGATCTTGCTTTGTCTTTAGGGACATGGATGGAAGATCTTTTCTGGAGAGCAGAGCAAGAATGGGTGATGATCAGGAGCCGTAGGGAGTGAGAGGCTGGGCACTGCAGGAGCCACCCGACAGCTGGTTGTGGGCAGATATAGGTCACTCAGAGGTTGGTGAAAACAGAGCCCACTAATTAGGGCACCAAATCACTCACTAACCATAGAAAAGCGATCAATCTGCTTGGTGACATGAAAAAACCTGAAGGCTTGTGCTGTGCTGTTTATCTGGGCACATTCACCATCTCTATGATCAAAGACACAAGGCTAAGAAACACTTTTCTAGAAACCCTCAAGTCACGACTGTTTCAAACAACTCCGCACAATTCAACAATTGCTCCATAAATCTTTCCTAAGGATTTTTGTCTTGGATAAGAGACTTGGTATAGTTATTAATGTTTTTCTGAAAACAGGAGAGGATGCTTTATTCCACCTGGCTGATTTTGTACTCTGAGACCATGTTTCATGGAATGGCAGGAACTATAGTTTAGATATTTTTTAAGGTTTTCTACTAAAGCATATAAGCTAAAAAAGTATTCCATTTGAAACATTTATTTTTAGAACAATTTAAATGGCATTCAAATAATGAAGCAAGCAAAAATAAATATTTTACTTATTTTATATACTTCTACAAATACAGACATCATATTCACGCATGTGTAAGAACAATACTTTAATAATTTTCAATTTCAACTTCAACTTTAGTATTGAAGTAATTCAACTTCAAGCTGTAATATATGTTTTAATAATTAATATAGTATAAAATTATTTTTATTCAGATAAAACATGTATAAAACTAGTATTTTAAATAGCTGAAGTCCTTCCTCTAGTGACAAAACCTGCATATTTTTGGGTCAGTTTACAAGGTGTTGTCCTTTTTTACAAGAAACTGCTGTTCTAGAGCATCCTAAGCTCATTCTTATTGTAGAAGGTTGTAGTAAAAACAAAGCATACTGTTGCATAGATTTCATTTAAAAATATATCTTATCATACAGTTTCCAAGGGAAAAAAATACATGAAAACGTTACTTGTGAGAGGAGTTGTGTAACAGAGCTTGTTTTGGTTGTTCCATTTTGTTGGGTTTTTTTTCCCTATGCATTACTGATAAAGAATGTGCTTTTAAGAAACTACCAGGCTAACATGTGGACATGGGAAAATGTCCTCCTACAATAAAAAATAATTCTCTCATTAGGAAACTGCTTGAGTGCTACTATAAGGCCTTAGTGCAGCTGGCACAGTTCCTAAGAATAGAATTATTCATTGCCATGGTTACCCATGCTGGAAATATTACCCTTTACAATCATTGTAAACAAAGATCTTTTCACAACAGTGTAAAAATTAGAGAGCTTCAAGAAATTAAAGGAAATTATAAATGGTACAGTGGTTGAAGTTATGCATTGTAAGCACTGTAGCTTCTCTAACACACCAGGGTTTCAAAAACCCTCTGCAGAGGTCTGATCCTCTCCCAGCTTGAGCAACATGTGAAGATCTCACCCATCACCACCGAGAGCAGGGTCAGAGCTTGACAGCCAGAGTGCCTGTGTAGCGGACAAGCCCTTCTGTGTGTCACAGGTCCTCGGTGGAAGCGGGCTGTAAAAGCCGCTCAAAAGGGGCTGGTCAGGGGAAGGCAACAGGTAGGAACTTATCACATGTGTCACCCATGGAGCTCTCCAGATGAAGGGCATCATGGAGCTAACTTGAGTCAAACCTTTGAGTCATGGAGGAGAGCAATCCCTGGAGCTGGCACAAGCTCGGACAGAAGCAGCAGCCACAAACTGAGCTAATCTCCTGCACCACACTTGAATAGCTGGAACAGAATATATTCCAGCAAATGACGCTTGCAAATGCCCAGCAAGGAGGTGGGTTGGTTCACATGCAAGCAGGCAGCAGGGGACTGGGAGAAGCAGGACTAAAGCTCAGGCGTTCTTTGGTTCTGCAAGTGCCTTTTCCATCTGGACACATTTCCTCAGGGTAGGCTCAGCTTCTCCAGATGCCCATGCCTTTCTTCTGTCTGGTCTGTTGGCACTGTGGGGCTGTGGCTCCAGCACACACAACCTGAAGAGGATCTCGTCCTGCTGGCAGTTCACAGCAGAGTACAAAGACATCCTAAATAAAGCACTTGCAGTGGTGCAAAATGTGAAGAATTTGGCCACAAGAAACCTTTCCCCTGGAAAGCTGGCAATCCCCATTCAGAGCTGGGAAAAGCGAAGGGGTGTGGTTCTGCACTGAAGGTCATAGGAGGACATTTGTGAAAGGATATCACAGCCTGACTCCAATTCAGTACCCTGTTCTGCAGCCATTCTCCTTCCTGAGCCATGTTAAACAGCCCCACAGCACTGCCGGGGAGCCTGGAGAAGCCCTGCAGAAAAGCCCTAGGGAGGAAAGAGTAAGTTCAGTGATGCAGAACAAGACAAGGAAACAAGCAGCCTACAAACCTCAGCAAAGTGGTCCTTACCTCTGCTGGGCAGCTGGGGCACAGCAGAGCATGAGTGATCCTCACTGTGTGGGAGCACTTTTGCAGTGGGGAGGTCTGACAGGCCATAGGAGCTGCAGGTTGGTAACCTCTGGAGGAAGCTCCTGCCCATCATCCAACTGGAGAAAAACAGATGCGACAAGATAACATTGAAATGGAATCCCAAAGGGGAAAGAGAAATTGGGGGAGCTTGTTAGGAACCCTGCTGCCATCTGGAAGGCAGGAAGAGGCAGGCATCTGTGAGGAAGTGGCATCTCAGGAGGGACCCTGGGTACTCACAGCTGGCACTGTTTGTTCAAAGGATGGGGAGTAGCTGATGGGCCTGCCCTGCCCTGGAAATCGGATCTGAGGGTGAAAGGAAGGTTGGTTTCTCTTCTCCCAAGACTTCAGGGTATGTAGCAGAATCTAAAATAATCACCTCGTGCTGATTGTTGTCCTTGGCAGGAACAGTAACTTTGTGGCCCAAAGGGTTTAATTGAAGATACAAAGGGGGAAATGGGAACACATTGGGCTCTTGATTTGCTAATAGAAGTCTTTTGTGCTGTTTATTGGTTTGGAGCCATCTCCTAGGTCTTAACCCTTTATTCCTTAGTTGCCATGAAAACATGTGATCTTCCTCGACTATGCTTTATTTTTTTCAAAGGTAAGAACCATTCTTTTTGAGCTTTCTCTAAGCTCTCGTCGGTGCTAAATCTGGGGCATGGAGAGAGAAGAGAAGGCCTATGCCATGGTAACAAATGCCTTTGAATTAGTAACTGGTTTTCTAGTAACTGATATTTTCTGTAATTCAGCCCAATGAACATCAGCTTAACACTGGCCTTCTCTTATGGAAATGAAGGACAAAAGGCTTTTGCTTTTGGTTAGTCATGTAAATCCTCCGAGGAAGCCTATTCTACCAGAAGGATAGTAAAAGGCTGTGCTATAAATAGTGCTGTGTGTTTGCCCGTGCTGTGGCAGAAATGTAAGGTTTCATAGCTCGGACTGAGGACCCTGGTCATTTCAGAGCCAGGGGCTGACATTTGCCTTTATGCTTGTGCTCTGATGTCTGTTTTGTTTCCCTTTACAGTCATTTATTTTAAATTGGTCTGAATACATTACATCTTGAGCAAGAATTAAGATCTGGCATAGACAAGTTTACTTGTCTCTGTAATCTTGTCCAACTGTTTTTCCATAAAACATGCGGATTTATGGTGTTTTCTATCAAACCCCAGGAAAAAAGCACAGGGAAATTTAACAGCATGCAGTAATGACAGACTAAATATGTTAAGCCCCTGAGAAAGCAGCAATAGGCAGCTCAGCAAAGGATGCAAGCACCATTTCTGCAGTTGCTGCATAGGAGCATTTCTTACTGATTTGAATGAAGCTGTTCAGATGCAGCAGCTGCGTAATCAGACACTAAATCTGGTATGATAATGACTGGATGTGGTCTAATTGGGAGGATCAAAAACTTAATTAGCAGGGGGGAAAAAAGACATCTATAAGGAAAAGAGTAGCAGGGGTGATTTCTTCACTATAAGTGCTGCATTTTTTGTGTAATTTGTTATCTGCCATTAAACAAAATCGATTAGTGCAGAATGTGAAAGTCAGGGAAAGATAGATGTAGAGTCAACACATCCTAACTGATAGAGCAAACCTAGATAAAGCCTTATCTGTCTCTATTTTTCCTAAAGAACTACTCAAAACAATCCTTTTGATTGTTTTCAATGGTTTTCTGATCCTCTACATCATTTCAGTAGAGTATATGATTTCTTCATGTGTAATTGTGATCAGTATCTTCACAACCATAGTCAAAAGGAGGTTTTTCCCTACTCATATTTACGAAGACATATATGCCTTTATTTATTCAAATGTGTGGTGGGCTAAAATCAGGCTGTGTTTTTGTCTTTGCAGGTCAACAGTTGAAGCTGGGCAGGAATGAAACAGATTTGCTTTACATGACATACATCATTTCTGTCTTTAAAATAGTTTGGTCATGGGATTTTTGCTTTTATTGCATTCTGCATGTTACTCTGCATGCTCCTAGCTCCATGCAAGGAGCTCAGCACCATTTGTTCCCAGGCCAGCCTGCAACAGAATATGCTCTTAAAGCACGTTGAGCCACATCGGTGCCCTGGAGGCAACCATCTCCCTGTGAAGCAAAAGAGGACACTGCTGCCTGCGAGGCTTCTGGCTGCCCCAAGTTTACTGTCTCAGCCTCTCCTATCACCTCCATGATTCTACCCAGGCAACCTCTGCTCATTCAAGACCCCAGAGAATCTTTATTCAAGTCTCTTCTCTGTCCAAGGGACTTAGGAGCTTCAAGTGACACCAGCAGAAGGCTGATGAGGCCAGAGGAAGAGCCTATCTGTGACTCCTGGGAGAGCAGACCAGGCATGCAATGCTTCTGAGTCTGCCCAGTGCAAGCACTTTAAGTGATAGTGAGATTTGACCATAAAACTTCAGACCACAGGGTCTGAGCAGCAACACCACAGAGTGCAGCTGATTTTGTTTGTGTGACTTTAAAATGTGGCACCTGCAGACTTCTGTAAGTTGGGTAAGGAAGCAGTGGAAGAAGGACTCAGACCTGCCTGGTCCAGGAGAGTGCTCCATCAGAAGGCACAAGCCCTCCCTCCCCTCTCTGGTTGCACCCTTTGCTCAAGGTCACCTTTCCCCTGGCACTCACACAGGAGTGCTGCACAGAGGCACTTTGTGTAGGGACTTTGCATAAGGACGAAGCATCAGCATGGGTCATTTGTTAGTCTTTTCAGTAGCTGCAGGGAGTTGTACTTAAGAGATTCATTGCATTTGTCATAAGCTGGAAGATACACACATAATGATCAAGGACAAGTCTCCTTCGTAAGTCAGAACAGGAGACCTCCTGTTCCCAAGGTCTAAGTGAATACCTGATCCAAGTATTAAGGGTCTTTGCAGAGCATAAACAGTGATGTCGTTAAAGATGAAGCAAGTTTTTGGTCCTTAGCTGCCATGGGAGCATCCATGGCTGCTGAAATTGCCCTTTGAAGAACTTTGGAGCCTTCTCCCCATCCCCCTCAGGGCACTGTGGAATGGTTTTAATTGGAAGCAAATGTGCAATGTGGTAGGTGGGAGCAGGCATCTGCTCAATTTGAGCTCCTAGTAAACAACTCCTGTACAATGACTTTGAAAGGGAAAAATACCATGATTCAAGAGAAAGGTTTTAAAATTAGACTAGTACTCACTCATGGTCAGCGGACTGGTCCATTAGACTTGCCAACACTCCTTACCAATTATTCAGAGTCAAGAATATTATCTTCTGTTTGTAGCTTGATAGATTTTGGATGGAGCATTCAGCTTCAGTGTATGGGTCCCAGAGGGATTTCCAGGTCATCATTCCCAGTGCAAACACTTTCCAGTAAGATGCCTTGAAAGTCATAGAGATGTGCTATTGGGAATGATTGATTTTCGGTTTGCATCAGGAAGGCACTTTTATCTCAGTATTAGAAACCTCATTTTGATTTCAAAAAGAAAATTTGGGCCACGTTTTCTTTCAGGAGATTTTTCAATTTGTTTCTATCACAGTGGATCTGCCAGGTTAATGTCATTTGGATTTGTGGAAGGTGTTAACAGCTGCATCAAACAGATCTACAGTCATCAAGGTTAATGAGGTTGCTGTACATTTTCACTTCATTGAAACCCCTTTGTCCCCCAATATTCCAGTAGCTATACTTGGGAAAACGCAAGGTCATCATTAGGCAATCTGTGTGGCAGCGAATTTAAACCACAACTCTTCTGCTTTCAGATGCTTACGATGAAAGACAGGAACATGCAATTGGGGACACACACTGAGAAGGCCTGAATGTAAAACTGCTTGTGCTCTAAATCACCGGGAAAACATTTATTTTTCTGTAGCCTTAGTTCCAGCTATTGGGAAGAGGAGTTATGCTTTTGTGAGCACAGGATCAATTGTGTCACTGTGTCCTGCTTCTTACTAGAATTAATGAGCTTTTCATGCCTTTTGCTTTGCTGTTCCTTGAAAACTATTGAGCAGATTTTATTCCAGCTCTTAATCTGCCTGGCTCAGTATATTCCATGGGAGAACCTTGAGGGAGGCAGTGCTACTTAGCTCAGCAAAGTGAAAAAAACCTAAGGATTAAAACTTGACTGATGCAAATGATTTATGTCTGTTCAAAATGCAAGAAATTTAGAGAAAGTTGCAAACCAGAGGTTCTAATAAATGTAATTTAGTAGTCATAGGAAGGAAGAGACATTTTAAAGGTGAGAAATGTAGCTTACTGTAGACTACATTTTCTAACTGTCACACCAAAACTGCAACTCCAAAGTCAATTTGTGCCAAAAGAACAGACTTACCCACTTGCTTCTCAACCAGGAATATCAGAAAACAAAGTTGATTTGAAAAATAAAATAAAAACCCAGACCATTTCATTGTGTAAGTGGTTTAAAGGGAAAAAAATACTCAAAACCAAACAAAACCCACATGCCAATGAAACAGAAGACCAGAAGACCAACTGTCATTTCTGAAAGTCCTCCTTTAAGTAACAAATTCAGTTTAGCTGTTTTATGATGTCATTAGTGAAACTGCTAAAGGCATTTCTACATAAAAATGAAATTGCACACATGCCCAAGTTTTCTCTTTTATGCTATTTTGGTGACTTAACTCCCTAATGTGTTGCTTTGAAAAGCCTAGTATTTTCCAGGGCACTCAATAGATTGGCTGTAACTTGAACATCAAAAAGTAACCTTCAACGTTCATCAATGAAAAGTGACAACTGATTTTATTGACTGTTTTCATTATAACACATGACAGTGGGAATATTTTTCACCGTTAAGATTTTTGAATGGAAGAAAAGTGCAGTTAGTCTGAGTTCCTTACATTCATTAGAAGCAAGACTATTGAAACCATCAACATTTACAATGACACATAAGCAAACACCAGAATCAGTGCCAATAAATACACAGAGTACCAAAATAAATATTTACAGAATTAAAAATATAACAAACACTGATTAGTATATCCTTGTGAACTGCCAGGGAAGAAAGACACCTATTGCTATCAGTTAGGTTGCAAATACACTAAGAATACAGTGATTCAAGGAGACACGTACTCATCAGAGTTTGTAGAGGTGGAAATGAGCAGAGTGTGTCTAACAGTCTGTTGTAAAAACAGCCCCCTGCAATGCTGTGAGCTTTCATTAAGAAAAATTGGTGCACACAGACCCACCAGATTATTACCAAACCTTTTAGATGTGAAGAGCAGGGAGTTCCGGCTTTACTCATTATCTCAAATAGGTCGTACGCTACCTTACAGGAGTTGGCTGACACTTAAGAAACAAGGAAACATTGTAATTAACAGTGATCTGTCAGCTACATCACATCTTACAGAAACAGGCTGAGTGACCTCTAACAGGACACACAGGTCTCCTTCAGCATGCAGGAAACACCAAGAGCATTGTTTTGTCTGATGCAGTCCCTGCTACCCTTTTCTCAGGCACACCATGATGTTTAAGCAGAGTTGGGCTGCCATAAAAGACTAAAGCCATGTTGTGTTTTCTGGATTTATTGTTATTTTCCATCATCCACATTCATACCTCATGTCCCATTTCAACAGGGCCACAGCACCAGGCTTCAACACCAGCACTTTTCTGAGACAGAGCCTATTAACAAACAGAGCAGGGAAAATTCTGATGGAGCCATGTTATGGGATCCTCACTCAATAACAACTGACAGCACTTACAGATTACTGGCGGAACAAGATCTGGTCTAGCTGTTACCATTTCACCCATGGTAGAGGATTTATTTTAATTTCATGAAAAAGCAACAGCTTTAGTCCTGCTCCTCCTTTAGAAAAGCAGGATAATGTTGCTCAGTACTTGGTGCTGCTGCGCAGTGTTTCTTACACTCCCTCCCTGCTTGTCCTTGGGCTGCAAGGGTGCACCAGAGCTCACCCCTCTGCCTAGGGCTTGGGTCTTCACCTCTTCCTGGCAAAATGAGAGTGCAAAAGCAGTGAGATGCCATAGACCAGTGTTGGGCTGCAGGGGATTTCTGGATGTTTCTGTGCTGAAACTGCCTTTAGAAGCTAAGACACTGTGCACTGTTCAGGTGTTGCTGAGAGCAGTCACACAGTAGTGCACCTGCAGGAGCACTGGCTTCAGCACACCTGAACTCACACTGGCTCCTCACTCAGTGTAACACAGCAACCCCAGCATCAGCACAAGAAAGAAAGGATACAGGGCTTTTTTAGGCACATGTGTAACTCCATTTCCACAAGGACAAGAGGTCCGGGCCTTGCTTTCAGCCCATCTCCCTACTAGATGCCCTATCAGCCCTCCCACCCCAGCACAGCACCTCCACCCTGCCTTTTCCAGCTGCTGGCCAGGGCTGACACCTCCACATGGCAGCACCTCGCACCCCTCTGCTGGCGCCACATGGAGAGGTCACACAGCAAATTCTGCCGGTTCTGCCGGTGACTAGGGTGCCTTGTTCCCCCAGCCCACAGGCTGCAGGCGATTTGGGACACACCTTCCTCTCTGCTGCCATTAACCAAGAGTTACATTTTAAGGTCAGCCTTAACTCAAAGCAGATATAACCAATTTTCTTTTACGAGAACATTATGTTCCAAGCTTCCAATGCATCTGTATAAAAAGCCCATGGAAACAACCTGATACTGATTTAGCAACTGTTTTGATGCAATATGATCCAAAATAATAAAAATCCATTAATGGTCTTACTATTCAGTCCCCACATGCCTTCTCCCTGATGACACATTTAAAATGTGGCTGTGCAATAATTAAAGGGAGGCTTCATTAGTTACCATATCAAAAACACGAACAATGACAAAATAAGCAGGGGGTTTAGAGCTCTGGGAAGAATCTGGTCCTGTTTTTGCCATCAAGAGTTAAATTAAGGAAGGCAGTGATTGTATTAGTTGTAATTTAAACATGCTGAGCACTGGAGTTATGTGCTGGAGTGCAGTTTGTTGAGATGAAAAATAATGGAAAGACATGTTTTGCATTCAGATCAGTGAAAACACTACCACGGTAATATAAAAGACTGTACAAACACCTGAATAATATTAATCTTTAAAAAAAAAAAAAGGAAGACTTGTTTAAGAAACACTTTCTATTCACTTTCTATTTCCTTACAATTAAGAGATTAAGGACCTCTGCCAGTTCTTACTGGACTCAGCAGAAGAAGCTTTGCCACAGCAGAACTGGATCCTGGAAGGAGATTTTCCTGTTGGCAAATGCCAGTTTCCCAACTTTGTGGCCATAGCTGGATTAGCTTTTATTGCAGAGCATTACTTGGATGTGATGTCAAAGTAGACAAAGCAATCTTCATTCCTACAAGAAGCCTTTCAGCCTGGCAGTTTAAATTCCTTGCCCTGTAAGGTGCATAACCTTTTCCTCTCTGTACTACAACTTTGGCTCTATTTATTTAAGTATGTGCCGAAAGGAAAAGGGAAAGCAAAGATAAAATCTGGGCACAGTCTCCATAACAAACAGCTCCTGGGTTTTCCTACAAGGGTGACTCGCTTCCCTGCAACATTTACTAAATTGTCCACAACAGGAAAGTGGAGGAATGTATTCCATGCTATGCAAAACATCACTCAACGTCCTCACCCATGTGTATGAGATCACACAGCAGATAGCTCCATTTTAAATATCTTTGCCACTTATTCCGAGGGGGTTTAATTTTTTTCAAGAGCAAGAAATAGAAGCAAAGATCTCCTGAAGAGGAGGCATAGTGGCAGCAGCTCCTCTTTTTGCTAGTGCTGAAAGGCTAGATCAAAAATCTGTTTCCCAAGCAACTGCAGTATAGCTGAGAAGGAATGAGAGACATAGAGAAAAAAAAATAAAGCATCCTAGGCAACAGTACTCACTGTTTTGGGTGGAGAAGCCTTCTAAGGCAAGAAGAGTTTTAACAACCTGCTTTAGTAGGAATCAAGACCCCCATTATGTGGGTCAAGTGGTTATAGCTATTATTTCTTTGCATATGACAACTTCTTCCATTTCTCTCTACATGAAATGGACTGAGGAAACACCAAAATCAGTGCTGAATTTTCCTACCTGAGACGCTCACAAGGAAGACAAGATATGAACAAATGACAAGTGAAAAATTCCTATTAGTAACATAAAAAATAACTTGTCCCCTGAAAACAAACAGCAAGACAGACTGAGATACCTCCTGCTCACAATAAACAGCACGTGGACTCTGGGCAAGGGAATCCTGTCATCCCATCCCTCAGTGGAAGGGAGGCATGTTCAGCAGGAACCGGTCCCAGGCCACTGGGGACAAGTGACAGTGTATTCTTAGCACTGAATCTCAGAAGAGTCAGTTGTTGTGCAGCTCTGCTCGAACACGTGGGATTATGTCACCATAATAAAAACATAAACAAAGCAGGGGAAAGAAGGAAAAGACAAAATTAAAATCAAAACCAAACCCTGCAGAAGCTGTCATGTGTGAACTCTGCCAAGACTCATTTCTGTATTGTCTTTGAGTTGATGTCAATTTGTTTTTCCAAGACAGAAGCCCCAGCCTTTCATTTCAGTAACTATGAAAATGCATTTTCAGGCCACCTTGCCTAGAATCCCCCCCCACCCCCCGTGGTGGGCTGTTGGATAACCATCTGCCTTGTAAGTGGCTATTGTTGCTGCGATCTATCCCTTTCATACCATTATCTTCCTGAAAAGCCTTTTCTGAAAGTAGTCCATCAGAGCAGGGGAAGAAAAACCTCGGTGCATGGCCACGCTGCAGAATCAATGGCTCCCTTTGATCTACAAGCTCAGTCAGTACTGCAAATTCAAGAAACAACAAGGTTTTGCTTTGCTAAGCAAAGCCTGTTAATTTGGCTCATCTGGATTCGTAGCATCTTATTGAAAATGCCATCTGTATCAGACGTTTTAAGACTTTGGTGCAATATTCACTTAGATTAGATAAATAATTTTGTAAGATTCGTTAAAAAATAATCAGTGAATGAATTTTCATAGTGTACATCTATGTACTTTATTTTTAAAATTCAGTCCTCTACTACTCTGAATGGCAGTGAGGATATTCACAGTGGATGAAGAAAATGCTGGTTAGTGATGGAATAAGATCGAACATAGTTTTTTCTTGTTCTAGTCATGGAATTTCCTCTGAAATCTACTACGAACATTTGAGTCCTATTACTGGCAAGAGCAAAATGCATATGCACTACATGGAAAATAAGACCTTTTATGTCTGTTGCAGGCCACACAACCAGTACAGGAAACTTAGCTCCTATCATGGCAAAACAAGTCCACAAAAACCCAATTTCATGCTACTGAAAGGAAATCTTTTGTGCTGATATAAAGGACAGGAGTGTATACCACTGAAATCACCGTAGATAGCTATAAAACGCTATGTAATATATAGAAAAACTCTAAGAACATACAAAAGTTACTAGTAGGGACCTGAAAGTGCAAAGAGTACATGTAATTAAATACCAAGTCCTGATCTATAAAATCCTTTATGAACGACATACAGCTGATAATTACAAAGCATCATTCAGACCACCAAATAACAAATGAAACAAATAAAGAAAAACATACTTTAAGGAAATCAAAACAATGACACCATTGGGAATGCTATCTTTGGGACTTGGAACACCATTTCTACCTCAACACCTACCAAAGCCAAGGAAAATATATGCTTGAACAGGGTAACATAAATAAGAATGCAAGCTACCACAAAATGCCTCAGGACTATTACCTGTTTATGACTCAGCCTTTAAATCTGGCAAGCCATTAACTGTTTGTTCTTAGGCATCTCACAGTATTTTACAGGAATCTTTCAGGAATTATATATAGGTCTAAAGAAAGCCTTTGAACCTCCTTTCAATGATTGTTTAGGCATTGTGTGGAGTTATACAAATATATTTGCATGAAAATTGAAAGCCCTAGTAAATATTAGATCTTCTTTTACTTTTCAAAATAAAAAACATAGATGGCTTAAAGACAAAAGTGAATTTTAGAAGTACAAAGTTAATTTGAACATTAAATTGTATCTTTACTCTTACACAACCATTACCCTGAAACAACGTCAGCATGTCGCAATGATTCAAAATACCGACGCCCTACTACCAGCTACTTTCCCATTTTCCTTTCAAGGATATGATTGTCCTTAAAATGTGTACATAGCAAGCAGCCAAACAAACCGCCAAGAGATCTGAGAAGTGTGCTTACAGCGCGAAGGTGACAGAAAGCTTGAGGGAGCGGCTGCGGAGCACCTGGTCTGGGCAGCTGCCCTCCCACCCACCCTCCACGCCAGCCCAGGGCGCCTCGCTCCAGGGGTTAGCACAGAGGAGCAGGCTGCCTGCCCGCCACTATGCAGGGGATGGAGGAAAAAACGTGTCAGGAAAACAAAGGAGAGAGAGAAGAATGAAAGGAAGCCAAAGCATTTTAATGATGATTCGTGTTAGTGGTTACGTGACAGGGAATTAGTCTAGTGTCACACTATCGGTTTCTCAATACAGACACGCCACAATGCAAACAAAACACATACGATGAATATTTTGACACACACAAGTGCTGTAGAGATGGCAGCTGGGATCTCCTAGTGGATTTAAAGATGCACCACTCCTACTCAGTGCTTCCAGTTTTTATGGTACTACCAACACATCCTCCCTCCTTCTCAACTTCCAGTACCCTAGAGAATCTCTCAGCACAATTTGTCCCTAGAATAAAATGGGGAATTATGATTTTTCTGCAGAGTTGTCATGCAAGGAAAGATGCATCCCTTACAGTCAAACAAAAACAAAAGATTGTGAAAATGTCATGTTTAGGGCTGAGGAGCAGGCTAATATTCTGTGTTATGTACATACATCCTTTTGAGGGCGTTTCAGCGTTGACTTTCTAAAATGCACAAGTGGAGTCAGACCAAATGCAAATCCCTCTCTCAGGCAAAGGAAACCATGGCCAGCGTGTTTGGAGGCAGATCCGGAGCACAGCCCCCAGGCTGTACGCGGGAGCGCTCACACGAGGGTGGGTGTGCACAGGGAGCCTTGGCCGGCACAGGGCTCCTGCCAGGAGCTGTGTGCTCGCTGCACATGCATATGTACAACACGTCTGTGTGAGGGGGCACACAGGGAACCACACATGTACACGTCCGGAAGAAAACATAAAATAATCCTCTTTGAAGTGTATTAAGGTTCTTAAACCATGAAAACAGGGGCTGGTAGGGAAACTAACACTTTCACTGGGATGCTGCAACTCGGTATTAAATTCTGCAGCAATTTCAAAACTGGATGGTAGTTTCACCTTCATGACTTTAAGGTCATTTCCCCAGTGAACCACGAATCATGCATATACATATATACAATTCTTATTATGGTATTTCCTGCTTTTTACGGTTTGGCTACAACCTTAATATCCTTCAAATGTATAGTCTGTATATTTATTTTCCTTTTTTTTTTTCCTTTTGATTTAAGAGACAATAAAACCAACTGCTATGTAAGATCAGACCCATTAGGTTCAATGATGTGAATTTAGGATTCTCTGCATAATATAGACATGTATATTTTAAAATGTATATTACTTTTTAGATACACTGGAGCATATATTTTATATTAATTGTGGTCTGATGATTAAATACTTATATCAAAATATTTTGTAAATACATAACTTTTACCTTTAGACTTCAGTGATTTTTAGAGCTTTTTCAGTGTATCATAAAAATATGTCCTCAGGCACATTAAAAACCTATTATATTTCTTTGAAATGTTGCCAATGCCCATGTACAGTAGCCACTATTCAAAAAAGTAATGGCCATTAATACATTTCTCCTAAGATCTGAGCTCATCTGACCATTTTATGTACCACTAGCTTACCATATTTTTTTCTCTCTTAAATTAAAATTATTCTGACATTATTGAGAATGAAAATAAAAAGCAATGAGAACCCAAACTTTCTTTAAATAGTCAAAAACTAATTTTATATATTTTAAAAAATAATACTTAAAAAACACGTTTCTTTGCTGGGTTTCTTCTTGGTAAGGTTTAAGCCCAGAGCAACTTTGTCTAAACCCCTGAAAATAGAGGTTTGCAGTGGCAGTGCTGTCAGAACATCTGCTCTGAGCCATGGAATGTGCCACTGGAATAAAATCAGTGCTTCAGACTTACTTATCTGGGGATGCATGAGCCCATACAAACCAGAGTTTTTCTCTAATTTAAGGTACTTACACAAGGTTCTATCCTTTTAGAACTGTAAAATTATCTACCTATAAAAACTAACTCTCGCTTAAACTCTAGATAATAAGGACAGGTGATTTTTTTTTATAAAAAATCTGCTAAAACACGTATATATTTACACACGGTGAGCAAGTTATTGTATAAATGTGGACAGTGTGTATATATTGGCATTTAGTAAAATGTTTCCCTGAACCTGATTTTATGCATTATCGGACAAGTGCTGATGTAAACATTTGAAACTATGTCAGGTGTCTCTGTTACCCATTTACATTAGACCAGATCAAAACCAACCAGACAGACAGACAAATGAAAATATGTTTTCCTGTTAGACGAGTCCACCTAACTCCTTAGTTTTATCTCCTGCACACACGTCAATCAAGTCTGCTGCTGAGCAGTGTTCTTGTTCCTACAGCAGGTAAAATACCTGTTAGGTGGGTTGTTTTCTGCTTGGCATTTTTTCCAACATCTTGTGGAGCAAACATCATTTCCAGAGCCAGACAGGCACCCAGCCTCTACTCCTCTTCGAGGAATGATCAAAAGATAAGTGTATTGGAGAACCTCTCACGTTGCTCCTTCTGTAACTCTCTTCCTTTGAAAAACTCACGACACTGCTTTGCACGAGGAAGGATGGTCATAATCCAAGTCCAGCTTCCAGAAAGGCATGTAAAAATGAACCTCCCCAGTGTTTAGAGTTGCAGAAAAAAGATACAAATGTAAAAAAAAGTGCTCAAAAAGAAGTTGACATTTTGTATTCAGCCATACAGTCTAGTAAGAGGAGACTCAGAAGGGCAGGCCCACAGAGTACAGTGAAGGAAGCCTTTTAGGTGACTTTCTTCAGGTGATGCAAAACAAACTTATTATCTGTGGTCTCCTATGGAGACCTTCCCACATGAACTTCGTTCTCTGTCTTTGTCTCCAGCTCTTACCCAACTACTTTTTGGCACTGTCCTGGTATGTGGCAGTTTTCACTGTTGTCCCTGCTACGCCCCTGTTACTGACCCGGCGTACCAGGACTTTGGAGACGGGGATTTTCGTTCTGTGCATCTCACTTTTGGCCAGGTGATGATGCGCCACGTGATGGCTATTACTGGCATCTGCTCCATGGCTGGTGGGATGCGAGGAAAGGTGTTTAATGCTGATGGGTATCTTGGAGTCCTTCGCTGCACTTGAGGGTGTTTTTAGTGAGCTCACGGTTGTTATTGGAGACACGGGTTTGGAGCGTGGCACACTGGGGACTTCCTCATTTGTAGGCCCTGCTGGTGGGTTCTCATCTGGCTCAGCATAAAGGTCATAGAGAGCATCCCCACTGTAGCTATCCCTGGGAAGGGTTTCCTTTTGGATGCTTGTGGAACTATCTTCCTCGGGACCAGGAGTGGTGGAATCCCAGTAGCCCTCGTCGCTGTTTGGGACGCCCTCGTGCTGCTCTTTTTCCCTGCTCTTCTGCTCCTCTTTGTGGTTCAGGTGAATGGCAATCTGGTGGAGGCCACCACGTTTCACCACCACCCTGTTCTGGGCGCCCTCGGTACTTCGGGTTTCCTTCAACCCCTCGGGCTTCTTTGTCCCTCCTCCACTTCCTCCTCCTTGTGTCTGAGTCTCGTCAGTCTGTGACAGCATATCCCAGAACTCCTGCAGGCAGGTGTCATCCACCTGGTCGGGACTGGCCATCTCCTCCCCTCCTCCCTGGTAGGCCACCATGGTGGGGTGCTTCTTGGTGGCACCCAGCTTGCTGGGCCCGGGGGTGCTCTTCTCGCAGACGCCACTCCCGCCGCCCACATCCTCCTCATGGTCCGCAATAATATCTCCGCAGCCTGTAAGAGAGTCAAAGCTTTTCAGTGAAGTCACGTCAGCAAACATCAAACAAATACGATCAATCGATTGCTCTGAGGGTGGATCAACAGAGGAAGGGTCAGGGGCGGCTGCCGTCTCTTGACCGCTATCACAGTGAGGTTCAACAGGGGGGATAGTCGTTATTGGAATGTCACCTGTTATCGCCGCATCCTTCGCGGTCCCAACCTCTCCGGCGGCCGGCTCCGGTCGCTCGCGGCTGAGCTCCTCGGGTGGCCGCACGGCGGCGGGCGGCTCCTCCCGGGCCGGGGGGCTGCCGGTCCGCGGCTCCGCGCTGCCCGCTTCGGGCTCCTCGGCTGCGGCGGGCGTCTCGCCGCTGCGCTTCTCCCGCTGCGGCTCCGGCCCGGCGTCTCCCGCGCCGCTCGGGCTCTCAGACAAAGGTTTCGGCGTCTCCTCCTTGATGCACTCCAGGCTGGCGGTCAGGGACCCCGGCATGATAAGGCCGGACGGGATGTCCGAGGTTTCCCCCCTCTCCTCCTTGCCGTTTTTGTCCTTTTTGTGCCACCGCATGCTGCTGAAGATCCCCTTCAGCCCCTTCTTTTGTCTGCCGCCGGCCCGCGGCTCCGCGCCCTCCGCCTGCCTGCCGTTCTTCCTCAGCAGCGAGAAGAAGCTGTGCGACTTGGCCACGGCGCTGCCGGCGGGGCC